>JARVZY010007655.1:0-22420 GCA_030686995.1 Artemisia argyi | reverse complement strand
GATTTATGCCTAAGAGTCTTTTTTGACTTTTTATGAAAAACTTGAGTTTTGACTTTATTGAACTTTAAACCTAGATTTAATGACTTTTTTGTGTTATATAAGCTGCAATAAGCTCAAAATAAGTAAAAACTTATACTTGTGACTTGAATTGAGGCTTATACCTTTCTAAATTTCACCTCAGATGGTGTTTAGGCCAAGTGAAGTGAGATTTTGACTTTTAAGCTTATGAATACTTGAAAGATGCTTGATTAGGTTTATTTATGCACTAAGTGAGCTGAGTAAACAAGCAACAAACATTGAGAACAACCTCAGTGATCCACACAATTAAATCCAAACACCCCTTTAAAACACAGTAAGCAAGTAAACTTGGTACAAATGATTCCAAACCACAAACTAATGATCACAAGTTATCTACTGAGCAATAAACAACCAAAATAAACACAGATAAATCACTAATAGTACTTGTACACTAAGATGGTGAAAATCAAAGGAAAATGCTTACAAAGCCTTCCAAGCAATTTTCAATGAACCAATCAAGGACCCTTCCTATTGTTTCCCATGAACCACTAAACCATGGCCATCCCAAATTTACCCATCTCCATGCTTCTTCAACCTTGAATTATGATTTTTTATTTTATTTTTATTTTTTTATATATTTTTTTTTTATCAAACTTAGGTAAAATCACTTCCACAAACTTGAAAAACTTATTATAATAGATACATTTGGATTTATGAGAGTATACAAACTGTTAATTATCACTAATGAACCTTAAACAAGAAATTCAAATTCTTAAATTAACTTGAAATTGCAAATTGGAAGTAAACATAAAACCACTCTTTCATTGACTTAAAATTTGATTACAGATGATAAAACTAAACCTTACACTAACTAAGAATACAATAATACATATTCTAGGGCTCATATGAGCTTACATATATATAACGAGACTAAATTAGGCTACTACTCTTCCTACATGGCTTCTTTTTGAAATATATCACTTCCCTAGGCTTCCTCTCTGACCCTTGACCAAATCCCATCCTTCAATTGAACCTTTAGGCCATCCTAGCCGTTGATTGAGTTTTCCCTCCAAAAACCAAACGGTGTAAAATTAGTGGGACGGGTGAGGCATTTATTGTGGTGGTGGTGGGGGTTGGTTTTGTTAGTGAGAAGTATTAATTGTGGGGGCTAAGGAGGAGAGGGATGCATGTGGGAGAGACAAGCTCTCCCTGGTTTTGCGTTGGGGTGTTGGGAGGAAGATGGGTCAAAGGGTGGTTTGACCCTTTGACTGTTTGACCCTGCATAATATTAAAAAGGGGGGTTGGGCCTGGTGTGTTGGGCTTGGGGTGGTGGTGTGGGCTTGGCTTTGGTTTGGATTTGTTTTGGGGTTTTAATAATAAAAGGGGTCCGTTTGGTATTTATTGAATCACAAGGACCATTTTTGTCATTTCTCCAAAGTATGAGGGCTGAAGTTGTACATTCCCCAAAGTGCTACCAAGGACCAATGTTTCCATAATTCAAAAATCAAAGAACCAATTTTTCATTTTCTACTTTTCAAAATTCCCAGGGACCTTTTCTGCCATTTTTGAAATCTTAGGGACCAAATATGTAAATTTGGAAACTTATGACCCAAATATCAATTTTTGTAATATTTGACTTTCAAAAGCTTGGGTTGACTTTTTCTTTCAAAATAAATGCATAGGGACTATTTTTGACAAGTTTTGAAACTTGGGGGACTGAAACGGCCAATATTGCAAACTTTGATCATTTTTCATTTGTTTTTGCTCATTTTGCTTTTAAAACACATAAAACACAATCCCTGGGATAATTTACGTATTTTGATAACTTTTTGATTGTTTTTGTATGTTTTGGCAGTTTAATTACGACAAAAATGATGAGTGTTTGAGCACTCATCAATCCCCCACACTAAACTATTGCTAGTCCCTAGCAATATTTTTAGAAAACTTGATGGATTTGAAATCTCTTTACCAAAAGCCATCACTTCTGTAGTAGCCAAATGTTTTGGTTCAAGTAAGAACTATGGTCCACCTGATAACCATGTGATTTTTAGCAAACCACCAGCTTTCAACGGTTTTGATTTTTCTTTACCAAGAGTCGTTTGCTCCTGGACTAGCCAACTCTTGATGGAGACATTTGACATCTTGGTGAGCTGATTACCAATTATGGTTTTTCCACTGCCTTTACCACGAGCCATAATCTTGCGGGCTAGCCAACTCTTTCACTTTTTAGGATATGGCGAGTTGAGATACCATACAATTTTGGGCAAATTGCAAGCCGTCAATGGATTTGAGTTATCTTTACCAAGAGCCGTTTGCTCCTGGATTAGCCAATCCCTTTGTCGGTTAGACATGGCGGACTGATAACCACAAAAATTTTGAAATAAAGTGAAAAATTTTTGAAATTTTTGGCCAAAAACGGGGGTACTAGAAGATATATTGTGATACAATTCGTTAGAATTTCCCCCCCACACTTAGAAATGAATATTGTCCTCAATATTCAAAGTCCCGGCTATTATGCCGACTCTTTGAACGGAAAAAGCCAATATTCGAATCTAACTGTGGAAACACCATATTTCACTTTATTTCTATATATACACACTTTTTTTTTTACTTATATACATATATACATTTTCAAATAGCGGTGTGGGGGGGGGGGGTGGGCATTCCCCCACACCATGATGGTAGAAAGTAGAAAGAAATCAGAGATACGGGTGAAAACCCGTATTGTGCTATTGTTTTTGTTCATCGAGTCGCTAGCTTGACTCGATCCCCGAATTCAATTGTCCTTGGGGAAAGTTTGGAGATCCGGGACAACCATTGGTGGTATGTCCTCTCCAAAGTAATGTTTCAATCGATATCCATTCACTTTGAAATTCGGACCGTCATTTTGAGATACTTCGACGGTGCCATAAGGATAAACCTTAGCGATAGTGAATGGACCAGTCCAACGGGTTTTTAGCTTTCCCGAGAAGATCTTGAGTCTAGAGTTGAAAAGAAGGACTCAATCACCAACGTTAAAAACGCGGTTCTTGATTTTGGAGTCATGAATCTTTTTTGTCTTTTCTTTATAGATCAAAGAGTTCTCGTAAGACTGATCACGAAGTTCATTTAATTCATTCAGTTGAACTTTTCTATGATCACCCGCAGTTTTGAGGTCAAAATTTACATTCTTGAGAGCCCAATAGGCTTTGTGCTCAAGCTTGATCGGAAGATGGCACGCTTTCCCGTATACAAGTTTGTAAGGCTTACACCCAATGGGTGTTTTGTAAGCCGTACGGAAAGCCCAAAGTGCATCATCTAATTTATCCGACCACGATGCACGATTTTCACCTACGGTTCTTTCTAAAATTCTTTTAATGCCCCGATTGGAAACTTCTACTTGTCCACTCGTTTGAGGGTGGTACGCAGTAGAAAGACGGTGAGTTACACCGTAATTTTGCATGACTTTGTCGAATTTGTCATTACAGAAGTGCGTACCACGATCACTAATAATAGCACGTGGTGTTCCGAATCGGGCAAAAAGAGCTTTCAAAAATTTCACAACTACTCGGGCATCATTAGTGGGTAAAGCTTTCGCTTCAACCCATTTTGACAAGTAGTCAACAGCCACGAGTATGTATTTGTTGCAATGAGAAGACGGAAATGGCCCCATAAAATCAATGCCCCAGACGTCAAAGATTTCACAAACTTGAATTGCGTTTTGAGGCATTTAATTCTTTTGTGAAATATTCCCGTGACGTTGACAAGCGTCACAGGATTTGACCAATTCCTGGGCATCCTTGTAGATTGTGGGCCAATAAAAGCCGGAATCAAACACCTTTTTGGCAGTGTAGTTGGGATTGTGGTGGCCCCCCGTGGGACCAGCATGGCAAGCCTTTAAAATTTCAGTGGCTTCCTGACCATACACACACCACCGGATGACTTGATCCGTGCAAATTTTGAAAAGAAAGGGGTCGTCCCAAAAATAGTGTTTTACATCTTTGAAAATTTTATTTTTTTGTTGGGACGACATTCCTTTCACAACAAAGTTACCCGCATGATAATTTGCAAAGTCGGCAAACCATGGGGTAATCGAGTCTCCACGAAAAGAAACCGCATTGAGGGTTTCGAGAGGAAATGTTTCGTTTATTTCCTTTTTCTCGAAAGCATCTTGGTGAGGGTTTTCAAGACGGGAGAGATGATCAGCAGCTAGGTTCTCAGCTCCTTTTTTATCACGAATAATGATATCAAATTCTTGCAAGAGGAGAACCCAACGGAGCAGTCTCGGCTTTGCATCTTGTTTTGCAAAGAGATACTTCAAAGCCGAGTGATCCGCATACACTATGCTCTTGGTCAATATCAAGTATGGCCGGAATTTTTCAAAAGCATACACCACAGCTAATAATTCTTTTTCAGTGGTGGTGTAATGACTTTGAGCCTCGGTCATAGTTTTGCTGGCATAGTGTATAGGCTGAAAATGTTTTGTTTTTCGTTTCTCCAAGACTGCCCCTATCGCATAATCACTAGCATCACACATGAGCTCGAAGTGCAAGTCCCAATCGGGGGCAACAAGAATCGGTGCCTCAGTAAGCTTTTTCTTCAATGTTTCAAAAGCTTCGATGCACTCGAGGGAGAAGATAAAAGGAGCATCCTTTTCGAGGAGATGGGTCATAGGCCGGGCGATTTTAGAAAAATCTTGAATGAACCTACGGTAGAAACCGGCATGACCCAAAAAGCTCCTAACACCTTTTACGGTTGTGGGATGAGGTAATTTTGAAATGATATCAACTATGGCTCTATCAACCTCAATCCCGTTCTTTGAGATTTTATGGCCGAGGACAATGCCCTCTTTGACCATAAAGTGACTCTTCTCCCAATTTAGACATAACTTTGTGTCTTCACAACGTTTGAGCATGTTGTCTAAATGGGAGAGACATGATTGAAACGAATCCCCAATGACCGAAAAATCATCCATAAAGACCTCCATAGTTTTCCCGATCATGTCGGAAAATATGGCCATCATACATCTTTGAAACATGCCCGGAGCATTACATAAGCCAAATGGCATACGTTTATAAGCAAAAGTTCTGTAGGGGCACGTGAAAGTAGTCTTTTCCTGATCTTGCGGATCAATGGGAATCTGAAAGTAACCCGAGAAACCATCGAGGAAGCAATAGTACTCATTCCCCGCTAATCTCTCGAGCATCTGATCCATAAAGGGCAGAGGAAAATGATCTTTACGGGTGGCGTCATTTAACTTGCGATAGTCAATGCAGACACGCCAACCCGTAACCAAACGAGTTGGAATCAACTCATTTTCCTCGTTTGTGACAACAGTAATGCCACCCTTTTTTGGAACACAATGAATTGGGCTAACCCAAGGACTGTCCGAGATAGGGTAAATCAATCCGGCATCAAGAAGTTTTAAAACCTTTTGTTTGATTACCTCATGAATTTTTGGATCCACCCTTCTTTGTTGTTGGACTGCTGGTTTGAAGTCATCCTCCATTAAAATCTTGTGGGTACAAAATTCAGGGTCAATGCCCTTGATGTCGGAGAGTCGCCAAGCAATTGTTTGTTTATGTGACTTCAAAACCTTTATGAGAGCAGCCTTTTCCTCAAAGCTTAAATCTTTGGCAATTATGACGGGTAATTTATCATCACCCTCCAGAAATGCATATTCAAGATGAGGCGGAAAGTCCTTCAGTTCAACCTCGGGAAAGTCATCAGTTTTCTCAACATTTTTGACTTCCTCCTTATGAAATGTTTGTGGTAGAACAGGAAGAGGAGAGGGATCTTCGTTTAATAATTTCTCAAGCAGGAGAATATCCCTCTCGGGGTCAATCACTTGGTTATCGATTCCATCGGGAATCGAATCACTTTTGAGAAAGGCCTCAATTTCTTCAAAGATGAAGTCACTTCCCTCAAACGGAGTGAGGGAAGGAGAAGAATTGTCAATGATGGGATGAGAAGATTGAGTGAGGTTTTCACTCAAAGAATCATCAAAGAAACCTAAAATCTCTTGATCATACTCCTCAGTAGCAACATCGATGACATCTATTTGGTTCACCGATTCACAGTCATAATTGGAGGAGTATCTCGAAGTTTGATTTAGGTTGAAGGTGATGGCTTCCGTTCCAACACGCAATGTGATCTCATGCTCAAATACATCGATAAGAGCACGCCCAGTTCTAAGGAATCCCCTTCCAAGAATGAGAGGGACCCTAGAATCGGCATCAAAGTCAACAATCACAAAATCTGACGTAAAATGGAACTTTCCCACTTTAACGAATACGTCCTCGACGATGCCAAAAGGACGAGAAATCGAACGATCGGCAAGCTCTAAAGTCATGCATGTGGGAGTGAGTTCGCGAAGAGAGAGTTTCTTCCACACATAATATGGCATCAGGTTAATGCTAGCACCTAGATCGGCTAAGGCGAAGCATTCAACCATACCCGGGAAAGTACAAGGAATGAGAAATTTCCCGGGGTCTCCAAGCTTTTCAGGAAGCTTTTTCAAGAGAACTGCTGAGCAGTGCGCATTCAGAGGAGTTCTTGCCATCTCGAAGAGTTTTTCTTTATTACTTAACAGATTTTTTATTGTTGATGCAAACTTGGGCATCAAGAGAATAGCGTCCGCGAAGCTAATGCCAAAGTGCAAATCTTGGAAGATTTGGAAAAATTTATCCATTTGGTGACTAGCTTTTTCCCGGAGCTTTTGTTCATTGAGACGTGATGGATAAGGAATAGAAATTTTGGATTTAGGGTTGTCCACTGGAGTTTATGGTGGTTCAAAGACAACTCCAGGCTTACATCTGGTTTTTGGAATAACCTGAGGTTGGACGTGTGTTGTACTTCGAGAGCTAGGAGTTTGCACCTTGTCCTTTGTTACCTCAGGTTCACGTTCCACTACCTTTGGAGGAGAGGAAGAAGAGGTAGTAGGAATCGCGGGTTCATCATATGAAGTACCACTTCGTGTTGTGATCGCCTTAGCATCGCCCCTCGGGTTAGCGATCGTGTTGCTCGGTAAAGTAGTACCTGAGCCCGAGGGTCGATCATTTAAAGACTTCTTGATATCAGAAATCTGGCTGACCAGCAACTTGTTCAACTCTTCTTGGGACTTCATGAATTGCTTTAACAACTCATCAGATGAAGGCCCGGTTGGAACAATGGCTTGATTCGGATTAGGAAAATTTTGAGCACGATTGTTCGGATTGGGACCTTGGTTGAAATTTCCTTGGTTTTGATGTCGGAAATTCCCTTGATTCTGGTGATTGTTTCCATGAAAATTCCCGGGATTGAAATTACCCTGACCTTGGTTCCGGTTAAAGTTTCCTTGATTTTGATGTTGGAAACCTTGATTTTGGAAACCTCGGTTTTGATTTTGGAAACCGTGACCGTGTTTGAAGTTACCTTGGTTTTGAAAACCTTGGTTCACTCTATTTTGATTTTGGCCACGGTTTTGGACATTTTGGTTTTGATTAAAATCGGGAGGTCCAGGATAATGTTGAGGACGATAGTTCGGGTCCATAGGAGGGCTGTATTGATTGCCTCCTTGATTTTGGGACCCGACAACAGCATGAGCTTCATATGGAGTACCATCAGTAGCTGTGCAATTGTAGTAGGCATGCAGCCCACCACAGGTTACACAGACTTCAACTTTTTTAACCTCAGCAGGTGGAGGATGTTGTGGAAATGAAACTTTCTTTGTTTGGGCGAGAACCAAAGCTTGAATAGCTTCAGTGAGCTTGTCAAGCTTAGCATCCGTGCTAGATTGACCCACAGAAGATGAAGTGGAAGGACCCACATTGATTTGAGAAACAATCGGTTTGCTTCGTGTAGAGCGGACCTTGGACTTGTTTTCTATGATTTGCAAAGCTTCTTTCGTGGTTCTACTCAAGAAATTACCTCCCGCGGAGGCATTAAGAGAATCCTGATCAGCTTGGCTCACGCCATTGTAGAAAGTATCGAGTTGCATCAACTCTGAGAAACCATGATGTGGACACTTGCAAAGTAATTCTTTGAAATGATCCCACGCTTCACCAAAAGATTCATCATATTTCTGAGTGAACTTGGTGATTTTGTTCTTAAGACTCGTGGTCTTGGAAGGTGGGAAGAATTCATTCACAAGTTTTTTCACAAGATCTTCCCATGTCTCAATAGATCTATGAGGTTGTTTTTCAAGCCAAATCCGGGCTTGTCCCTCCAGTGAGAATGGGAAGAGAAGAAGTTTGATTGCTTCACAAGGGACATTCTTGTACTTGATGGTCGAAGTGATTTTATTGAACCATCGAATGTGAGCATGAGGATCGTCCCTCTCAAAACCGTAGAATTGACTTGAGGTTACAAGATTGAGTAACCCAGTTTTGAGCTCAAAATTATCAGCCATGATGGCCGGAACAACAATGGCATCTCCGTAACCCTTGATGGGTGCTTGGAGAAGCTCACACATGGGGCGGTCTTCCGCCATGGTGACAGTGGGTGTGGCAACAGTACGGATCTCAGATCTGACTGTTGGTGCAGAACGTCTACGAGGTCTTCGAGGTTTCCTGACAAGCTCACGTAATGGGCTAGTGGACCTTGAAGAACGAGTGCGCATGCACTAGGGATAAAAACCAATCAAAACAAAATCGAGGCAAATCCATAGTGAACTTAAACCAATAATCACAAGCAAGTGGCTTCTTTAAGAAAGGTACACCACTCACAGGGATACAAAGCCAAGTTTTAAATCTTTGGTTTGGGAACTTATTATGTCCACACCCCCAGTTGGTAAGACTTCTGTCTTGGTTTGCGACGGTTTATTTTTATGTATAATTATTCACAAGAAGAGACGGATGTTTTTGGGTTTTTTGTATGGGTGAAAAACTTTTGAACAATATTTTTGGTATCGTCCCGTAATCTAAAATCGTTTCTCTTTAAGAATCACCTTAAAAGAAAACTGATTCAGAAAATGTTACGATCTGTTTTGTTGTTTTTAATTTAATTTTTTTGGTGTTTTAACACTTTAGGAAAAGTGTTAATGACTTTTTTTTGTGTTTTGATTTCAAAATTTACAAAAGTGATGGTATTTGTATAGTGATGATGGTGAGATAACACTAATCTCAAAAGACGCTGCAGAGACGCGCACACCTCCCCGGCAGCGGCGCCAAATTTTGATTTGCCCTAAACCGTCAACTTATATTGACCAAGGAATGGAAAACAAATTCAAATAGCCTAGAGTCAATCTCCGAGTAATATAGGAAATCACCATGTCGTTATACCCCGACGAGGTGTGAATTGTATCTAAGCGCGTTTGTGATCGGGTGATTTTTCACAGGAAGGTTGGTAATGAGAATTATTTGGAAATTATGAACAGAAATAGCTTAGGAAAGCTATGTGATTAATTACTAGAATTTAGATTAAGAAAAAGTTAACTAAAACCTAAAAATCGTACGTTTGCTGAAAACGGGAACAAACGTACGTAAAATAAAAGTGAGTGAGGTAATCTGAAAAGGCTACTGGTATAAAAATGATATTTTTACAAACCTAATGATTAAAGAAAATTTTTGGAAAATTAAAATTAATTTTTACACTATTTTTATAATTACTATTAATTAAATACTAATTTCCTATTTAATTTTAATTAATTAAATTAACCTAAATCACAAATAATTATGAAATTTACCTAGAAAAATAAAATTTTAACTTATAAAAATCTAAAATACTATAAAACTAATTTTAGAACTAAAAATATATTTTTAAGACTTTTTAATTAATTATTACTAATTATTAACTAATTAATAATTACTTTTTAATTATTTAAATTAACCTAAATTCTAATTAATTATGAAATTACACTAGAAAATTGAAAATAAAATTTGAAAAAATTAAAAATAACTAAAAACTAATTTTAAAATTAAATTTATATTTTTCTGATTTTCTAATTAATTATTATTAATTATTAACTATTTAATAATTATTAAAAACTAATTTAAATTAAGAAAAATACCAAATGATGCAAGAAAAATCTGAGAAAATTACAAAAATTATTTTTACATACCAAAAGCCTAGGAAAATTATAAAATTGAGAATAGCTTATAAATAAGCTGAGGTAATAAGCCAATTGGCTTAAATAGAAGCTATCACTTCTATAAAAGTTGGCTTTTTTGGACTTTTCTGTTTCAAACTTGCTTATTGAAAGTTTTTAAGAAACTTTTGTGAAGGTACTATGTTTGGAACTCAAAAATAAGCAATTTGGGTAGCTTATTGGCTTGACAGATGAGCTTTGAAGCTTATTAGACCTTTGATTGATTAGCAAAGTTACCAAATGATGTCACAACCTTAAATAAGCTACAAACAGATGAACAACTACTCAAAACAAGACAAATTGAGCAAATAAGCACAAGAATTAAGCACTCAATAATCAATAAGCAATCCTGAACACCAAACAGTTCAACATAAGTTCAAAGGGTCAACTTTTGAGGCTTGTGGGGTCCACTAGGGACTCTGGAAGGCCAAACTAAGTGATAAGCCAAAAAGTTGAGGTGATAAGCTATCTAACAAGCTAGGGCTTGGTCACTGGGTCCCAAAGGTTAGGCCTGGAGGGAGGTTGAGATGTTGGTACAAAAGCTGAGTTATCGGCTTAAGTTAGAAGAGGGTCAAACTTTAGGGCACTTGCAGCCCTACCAAATGGCTTCTAAACTACAAAATAAGCTTAATTCCTGAAAGCCAGGCTTATTAGCTTTCTAATAAGCCAAAAAGCTAGGTCTGGGCTCCACCAGGTAGGCCTGTGGGGTCCACTCAAGTTGGGTGAGTGAGACTAAATCCAGTGCACAGGGGAGGTGCTTCCCCTGCAGCTCACTTTGAGCTTGTGCACAAGCCACCAAAAAAATCACAAAATTAAGCTGACCATGGGATTTTGTAGATTAGCTGAGATACTATAAGCACAACAATTTTCACTTTCCCAATCCAAACACAAAATTCTAGAAAAATCCTACCAGAAATGGATTTCTGCCTAAGAGTCTTTTTTGACTTTTTATGAAAAACTTGAGTTTTGACTTTATTGAACTTTAAACCTAGATTTAATGACTTATTTGTGTTATATAAGATGCAATAAGCTCAAAATAAGTAAAAACTTATACTTGTGACTTGAATTGAGGCTTATGCCTTTCTAAATTTCACCTCAGATGGTGTTTAGGCCAAGTGAAGTGAGATTTTGACTTTTAAGCTTATGACTACTAGAAAGATGCTTGATTAGGTTTATTTATGCACTAAGTGAGCTGAGTAAACAAGCAACAAACACTGAGAACAACCTCAGTGATCCACACAGTTAAATCCAAACACCCCTTTAAAATACAGTAAGCAAGTAAACTTGGTACAAATGATTCCAAACCACAAACTAATGATCACAAGTTATCTACTGAGCAATAAACAACCAAAATAAACACAGATAAATCACTAATAGTACTTGTACACTAAGATGGTGAATATCAAAGGAAAATGCTTACAAAGCCTTCCAAGCAATTTTCAGTGAACCAGGAATCAAGGACCCTTCCTATTGGTTCCCATGAACCACTAAACCATGGCCATCCCAAATTTACCATGCTCCATGCTTCTTCAACCTTGAATTATGATTTTTTATTTTATTTATATATATATATATATATATATATATATATATATATATATATATATATATATATATATATATATATATATATATATATATATATATATATATATATATATATATATATATATATATATATATATATCAAACTTAGGTAAAATCACTTCCACGAACTTGAAAAACTTATTATAACAGATACATTTGGATTTATAAGAGTATACAAACAGTTAATTATCACTAATGAACCTTAAACGAGAAATTCAAATTCTTAAATTAACTTGAAATTGCAAATTGGAAGTAAACTTAAAACCACTCTTTCATTGACTTAAAATTTGATTACAGATGATAAAACTAAACCTTACACTAACTAAGAATACAATAATACATATTCTAGGGCTCATATGAGCTTACATATATATAACGAGACTAAATTAGGCTACTACTCTTCCCACATGGCTTCTTTTTGAAATATATCACTTCCCTAGGCTTCCTCTCTGACCCTTGACCAAATCCCATCCTTCAATTGAACATTTAGGCCATCCTAGCCGTTGATTGAGTTTTCCCGCCAAAAACCAAATGGTGTAAAATTAGTGGGACGGGTGAGGCATTTATTGTGGTGGTGGTGGGGGTTGGTTTGATTGGTGAGAAGTATTAATTGTGGGGGCTAAGGAGGAAGGGGGATGCTTGTGGGAGAGACAAGCTCTCCCTGGTTTTGCGTTGGGGTGTTGGGAGGAAGATGGGTCAAAGGGTGGTTTGACCCTTTGACTGTTTGACCCTGCATAATATTAAAAATAGGGGTTGGGCCTGGTGTGTTGGGCTTGGGGTAGTGGTGTGGGCTTGGCTTTGGTTTGGATTTGTTTAGGGGTTTTAATAATAAAAGGGATCCGTTTGGTATTTATTGAATCACAAGGACCATTTTTGTCATTTCTCCGAAGTATGAGGGCTGAAATTGTACATTCCCCAAAGTGCTACCAAGGACCAATGTTGCCACAATTCAAAAATCCAAGAACCAATTTTTCATTTTCTACTTTTCAAAATTCCTAAGGACCTTTTCTGCCATTTTTGAATCTCAAAGACCAAACATGTAAATTTGGAAACTTGTGACCCAAGTATCAATTTTTGTAATATTTGACTTTCAAAAGCTTTGGTTGACTTTTTCTTTCAAAATAAATGCATAGGGACTATTTTTGACAAGTTTTGAAACTTGGGAGACTGAAACTGCCAATATTGCAAACTTTGATCATTTTTCATTTGTTTTTGCTCATTTTGCTTTTAAAACACATAAAACACAATCCCTGGGATAATTTAAGTATTTTGATAATTTTTTTGATTGTTTTTGTATGTTTTGGCAGTTTAAATACGACAAAAATGATGAGTGTTTGAGCACTCATCAATCAACTATGATAAATTCATGCATATCTTTTGTAAAGAATGCATGAAATTACCATAGGATTTAACATGGGCATTCAAATCCAACCAAACTCATAACTAACTCAATCCTAATCACTCATGTCATACAAGAATAATTATCTTCCCCATACACCACTTGCTTTCAACTCATCTTGTACTAAGAATCTTAGTACTAAGAATGATTATCCTTTGGACTATAGATCTTCCTTAAACATACCTAATTCATACTAATTGGCTATAAAAGGAGTGATTTTGTATCACATATCTTCATCACAACCTTCTTCTTCCTTAAATACACTTATCTTCTCTTCAAAAATGGCAACTAAGTTTTTCATGAAACGTATTGATGAGTCTAACGAAACTAATGTGTATGAACCATTTGAGTACCGTGAATTTCATGAAGGTCGCGAATGCGACAAAAAATTCATGTGTGCCACCGATATGAGAAAACCATTCATCAAAGCTAATGCCTTCTCCTTAGTTCGTGACCTACCCATCGAAATTTATCCTAGGCACCTTCAAGAATTTTTTGCTAGGTTATATCTAGATCAACCTTCTCTTACCCTTAATTTTCGTATGTATGGGCATGGGTATGCATGGAGCTTAAAGAAGTCGGGAAAGGTTTTGAATGTGTGTTCTAAAGGGAATTTTTTCTATACAAGGTCCACTAAGACGGAGGACTTCATGAATATAAGGCACTATCATCCGAGCACTTATGCTCTCGTGGCCCCAATTCATGCCGTCATCATTCAAAATACCATTCTAAAACCCGACTACCATTGTGAGAAGGCTCCATTCGAACATTGGAACAAATATCAACTTCATGTCAAATTGATGCCTTGGGGGAGGTGTTGTTGAAGAATGTGTTTATGGAGGTGGAACCTCAAGAGAAGATACCCATCATTGTCAGGTACATGCTTTATTGTATT
Source organism: Artemisia argyi (assembly GCA_030686995.1). Taxonomy (NCBI): domain Eukaryota; kingdom Viridiplantae; phylum Streptophyta; class Magnoliopsida; order Asterales; family Asteraceae; genus Artemisia; species Artemisia argyi. The sequence continues at coordinate 8,476 of JARVZY010007655.1, read as the reverse complement.
ATTACCGAGAATCCCACTACAAAAAAAGGCCATTTAGTGGCACCCAAAAAGTGTCACTAAAAATGAAATATATTTCACTAAAGACCCAACGGAGAATCGGTGGCAGAAAGAAAAAAGTGTCACTAATGTCGCTGCCACTATAGGGTTTTAGTGGCACTTTATACTTGTGTTGCTGCATACCTTATTGGTTTTAGCAGCACTTTTATGTTATGTTGCTATTGACCATTCTAACTTTAGTGACACACGACTATCTATCACATGAAGCTTTAAGGATTTTATGACACTTACTTTGTGTCATTATACTCTTACTATGATCACAAAGTAAGTTAGATTTAGTGACAAAACATTTGCCACCAAGATTTGTTACAATATTGGTTTTTGCCATTGATGTTTTCAAAATAGTGGCACAATGTATTAAAGTATTATTAATTCTCAATTACTAGATTTCACAAAGAAAAAAAAAGACTAACTATTTCATATTCAAACAAAAATGCAACTGCCATTGAACAAGGTATTTTTTTATTGTCAAATAGAAATATCCAACATATACAGAGCAAACAATATTCTTGAATAATCAACAAAAAAAACAAACTAAGTCTAAATCTTCAAATGAATATCATAAAAGACACCTAAAAACTACCAACTTTAGTCTAACTTCATCAAAGGTAGCAAGCATTGTGACAATTCTTGACCTCTTGACACCCCAAGAATCTGTAAGGCAACAAAAACAAATCATCGAAGAGTATAGTGACTATAATGACTAAAGCCAATATTATAACAAATCTTAGTGGCAAATTTTCAAATTCGAATCAAGAAAAGTGTTAAAATGTAAAGAACAATTGGTGTATGAAGAGGAAGTGTACCTGTGAAAAGCATACTCAAGAAAGATTTGTTGGAGTACCTGAGTAAAAAAGAAACAAAATCTGATTAGTGGACTAATGTTACTTAGCCATATTTAAACAAAAAAAGATAGTCTTTTACCAATGTTTTGATCTGCAACAACTTGTAGGGATGCCTGCATAGCAATATCATGTTCCACCGTTAGATAATGTGAATACTGACGTGAGCTATTTTAAATATTGAGAAATCACATTACCACAACTTGACCAGCTTTTTCATTAACAATACTACCATCCTTACGAGTGCGGCTTATTTGGTATAATTTCCCTCGTGTTGGTTGCACCCCATTATTTTTAGTAGCCTATAACAAGAACCATTTCATTGACATGAACTATGTTCTATGAAACTAGTAGGTAAGTGCTATGATATTTAACAAAATAACTACGTTAATAATTTAGTTGTAGCTTACCTCTTCTTCGGAAAGCCTAGCAAATACTTTTTGCCTAGTCACATGAGGCTCTTTCATTTTTGAGCGGCTAATTCTCTTTTGTTCATAAACGGCATATGCAACCAATAATAATAATAAATTAGTTAATAAGCAATATAACACTCATAAATAATAGAAAGTATTAAACATTGGTACCTGATATTCTCTATTCATCCAACGATTAGAGAACTTGTTAGTCAAATTACAAAAATATTAAAAGAACTATGGACTTAACTTGCTTTGTACACATTCGCCTACTTGACATGCAAAACCTTATTACCTTACTGTGACAAAATGATAAGTATATTATTATCATTAATAAGCTAGGCAAAAATGTCGAATTGGTACATCTGTTAATATCATTTAAGTTTCATCATTGATCAAACGGCGAGATAAACTATAAACCAAATCTACCAATTTGTAATAAGCGGTTGATATCCGAACCTAACATTATAGCTAAGGTTGGATAAAGAAGCATATAAAGATTTTGACAGTAAAAACATAGAAGAAACATAGTAAATTAACAAGATTCAAGTGTTCAAAAGACACATACCCCCTAATTCATTCAGATTATCGGAGTTTTCATTAGTTGCCATGTCCATCTGAGAGGAATACGCATCATTCGTTTCATTAGTTGAGTGCCCATTCGACTGACTTTGTGCTTCATTATGTGGCTGCTCATTTTCAGCTTCACTAGAGATTACACAGTCTCTTGTGCCTAGGCATGATGAGGACAGAAGAAATTAAAAAATCAAACAATAAGAGTTACAATATATCATAATATGCATTTATTTGTTACTATAAGACATGAGCTCAATAAACCAAAACATACAGAACTGAAACATATAAATGAAATGTTACAGAACCAAGAACCAAACTGTAATGCCAAACACCCCATGAGATAAGTCACATATTCCCACCCACTCGAGTTCTCCAAGACCCACAAGCTGGATACCAAAATAGCCAAATAAACAAGTAAGGACTGAACAACATAAAAGGGAGCAGCAAATAGGCCTAGAACTTGACCCATACAAATTACTATGAACACATTAGGCAAACATATCTTTGCAGCAGAACTGGAACACAGGGGTGTTTGGCATAACCATTTGACAATCTACTTCTTAACAACATAACACTAAAACTGACAGTACCAAGATTTCATCAAAAAGACACATAACCATTAGGCTAATAAGTAATAACAATCGACAGAAACTCAGCAACTCCAATCTTTAAAAAACATTGATTTAATCAAAACCAATTTTTCGTGTCTTATACAATTTTAGTGCAAAACTACGCAACAAACACTAGAATAATCACCGAATAAAATTATTAATAATCACACTAAATCACGATCGGTTTGTATAAAAAAAAGATAGATAAAAAAATATCGTATTACCTGAAAAAAGGATGAGAACAATGATCAAAATTAACAAAATCTCTTTTATTGGGAATTTGGGATAACTGTAGGTTGTAAATGAGATATGGGGGGCTGGAGATTATGAATTAGTAATTAATTTAGGGATATATAACAATTGGAGAGAATTACGGAGTAATAAAGAAAAGGCGCTCATTTAATTTATTTTTTAGTGAAAAAGACCGCGTGATTTTTAGTAGGGAATTAGTGACAGATATAAAAAAGAAATAAAGGAAAGTAGTAACTTTTAATGGCATAATATTTGGGTGTATCACAAATTACACGGACTTTTAATAACATTCATATTTTTGTGTCACAAATATTGATTACAATGGTGGCACAAACAGTAAAGTGCCACTATAGTTATAAAAAAAAATTAGTGGCACATAAATATGTCACTAAAAACATAATATAGTGACACATGTAAATCTGCCATTAAAAACGTGTGCCACTAAATGGCCCTTTTTTTGTAGTGTCCATTCAACTTTGCTTACTTTATAGCAAAACGAATGGAAGCTTTGGACTACAATAAGGAGCCACTTCTATATGGTAGACTCTTGTCACACATTTTTGATCACATTAAGAGCAAGTACCCAAATGGTCATTCTAGAATGATTGAAGTTGATGATGTAACCCCAATGGAGGAATCTTTCACAATGGACTCTCTTGATTTTTCTCATATACTCCAATCCTTTAGATACAAAAATAATAGTGAAAGTAGTAAACACACGAAAATCAAAAATACCATATCTACCTTCACTTCCCATTGCATTGTGCAATTCCCGACTTAACCGTAGATAATAATTACGCACACGAACACAGGAAACGCAGGGATTACACACTTCATACCAAAAGCAACTAACCATGGACTTAAATCTATAGGGCAGGCTAAGGTTTAAGGGTGTAACAAAACAATTTTAAAACAATTAAAATAAATTACCAAGTTAGACAAGTCACTCCAATTATATAAAGGGATAATCACCAAAATAGACCGGAAAACCATGGTGAATTCGGTTCCTGCCCCCAGATCCAAAAATGTTTTTTTAGACAGGGCAACTGGGCAACTCGACCCATATGATGACAAGTGCCCCCAGTTTCCCAAAAATTGGTGGTTGTTGCCCAAAAAATTGACAGGTTGCCCAAAAACCTGACAGACAATCAACACTTGTCACTTGCAGAAAGTGACACTTCATCGGTTGCCCAGTTGCCCTGTCTAAAAAAGACATTTTCCGATCTGGGAGCAGGAACCAAATTCACCATGGTTGCCATGTCTATTTTGGTGATTATCCCTTATATAAATAATACTCATTATGGTGGTCTCGAATAGTATACAAGCCAAGTTCTGAAGTTTACAAGTCACCGGCACACTCATATTCTTGTGGAATCGGGTAAAATATTGGGAAACGGATAAGCTCAATTCTCACAATTTGGAAATAAGGGTCATGTGTGCGGCTATGCAATTTGGATTTAACTAAAACATGCTAGAAAAATTTTAAATTTAGCATATTAGACATAGATTAATGCATATTTTTGAAAAATAAGGACAAGCATCGTTCTAATTCTCCATCCCCTCACTTATGATAAAACAGCGTCCTCATTGTTTTGAAATTGAAATTAAAAACATGAAATAGAAAGAATTAGAACGGAAAACTCCCCTTAGATTTGCTCGGTATGATCCTCCAAGATAAGTATGTGAGCATATAATACGGGAGTCCATCAACATCTTCAATCGTTCAGATCTGTAAAAATATTGAGACCACAGAAAAAAAAACTCGAGAACATCTCGTTAATCATCGGTTAGGAAAATAAATATACAAAAAATTACAGGCAGAGAGTCGATACACCGTATCCATGGTATTTTGGATACGCCATATCGATTACCTGTAGGAAATACTAAAGTGCACGTCAGGGGTTAATACACCATATCCCTAAAAGTGAGTATGCCGTATTGACCAACTGACAAAAATACGAAAATTAAAATATACTAAAAATAAAATAAAAGACAAGCATGGGTTGCCTCCCACGAAGTGCTTGTTTTTGTTAGAGTCACGAGCCTGACTCCACCCTTATTTACTGTGTAATAGGGTGTTTGTCCCCCCACTTGAAATCAAGTGTGGGTGATAGTAGCAATAAGTACCAAAAGGGTGTAAATAAGCTAATAGAGATGGATAGAATATGTAAAGATAATACCTCGAAAACATTTTTTCACTTTTCTTAACCTTACCCGGTTTGGTTGATAAATTGGATGACTTGAACATCCCATGTGCGAGAGTAGTATCTTGAGGATCAATGAATCTCCTTTCTTCTTTATTTGTTTTATTGGTAGTAAGGCGTCCCTTGACTTCCATAAAAGATGATAAAGGGTCTTAGGCAAGTACCTGTTCGAGTTCCTCTATATCCTTCATAGGAGCGAAACTATCATCTTCTTTGATCATGGTCGTGTCCGCCAGCTCATCCTTGAATTCTTTCTTGAGTTCAACCGAAAATGGGTTGATAACATGTGCTTTATGTGCTTCATTAGGTGGCGTAGTATGTTTCACCTCATCATTCTTTTGTTTTGCAACCTGTTTAAGAAAACTAGCAAGATTATATGTAATGGGATCTTTAATATTTAAAAAATTTGTACCACTTTGTGTTGTAAGTGACTCCAATTCATCTTGTGAGTCTCCATCTTCAACTAGTGGTCTTGCAATTTCATCCTCGTCCCGAATATCCACATTAAATAAGTCATCCCAGATTTCTTCAAAATGCCTTTTTGGGTCAAAATCTGGCTTATCCGTTCCACACCTGAATACTTCCGTTTGTTGTGGTAATTGCGGTATGTCATCGTACACAATAGCATCAAATTTTTCAATACTAGAATACTTATTATTTTCATCACATAGATTGTCTAATGGTGGTAATACGATTTCGGGATATTCTTCAATATAAGGTTCCGTATACGCATCATCTTCATCATCTTGTACAATTTCTAGTGAAAAAGCACCATTGAGAACAGTTTCCGGAAATCTTTTCATATTGATTACATATGACTCTTCCTCATCATCGTCATCTACAATATGCCAAGTGTGTTGAAACAACAATTTGTTTCTTTCTTTCCTTTACTTTTCATGTTCCCATAACAAGTATTCTTTCATGGTGAGTTCTTTATTCTCGATGAATTGTGCCTCATATCTTGCACTTTTCCATTCATACACCTGATTATTTCTCAAGGATTTTTCTTCTTTAAGCTCAATATATTCTTCCATAGTAATGTCCGGATTGTCCATCTTCTTATTCCCTAAAAGATAAACAAACAAGAAAACCAGTAGTACCAAACAAAAATAAAACCTAAAATAATAAAAATTAAATAAACACTAAAAATAAAATATTTTTTGGTCACAGAAAATCGATGCGCTGTATCCAACAGATAATGGATATGTTGTATACGTCACAAGTTAATATGCCGTATCCAACAGACAATGGATACGCCATATTAGCTTCCTCTAATAGATTTTTCAGAATATTTAAACACTAAAAACCACACAAACTATACTAAAAAAAATTGGTCACAGAACGTCAATACGCCATATTGAAATTTGACAGATACGCCGTATTCACAGACAAGAATACGCCGTATTGCTTTTCTGAGACAGAATCACAGAAATACTAAATCACACAAAAACTAACGAAAACGAATAAAAACTAAAATAATAATAAATCATATTAAAAACAATCTCTATTATCAAGTTTTAAATTTATATTTTGCCAAGTTTTAAAATTATATTTTGCCGAACTAACCTATAGACTCTAAACACTAACGAGCAGTGTACCCGATCAACGTAGACAGTTTCTAGGTAAACATGGGTCGTTCACTAGGGGCGAAGCTAAAATGATCTAAAGGTATTTATACTAATCTAAACTAACTAAACTATCCTAACCTAAAATGCAATTAAAGATTAAGGGGGGGTGTTAGCCTGAGAGACTAACACGATTTTTGTGTGTTTTCTAATTAATCTAATTATGAGAAATTAAATATTAAACTAATCAAACTAAAACAAAGTTAAATTGATCGATATCAATAAGGAAGAATGAGTTAGCGAAATCTAATCCATCTTATAATTATATATGCTTATATCTACTTGTTTTAATTTATTCAAAAGTTAAGGCGAAGATCCAATTACTAAACCCTGTCACGATTTAATAACTTGCTATACGGTGCGGGAAATTGGCCAAGATCATAGTGAACTATCTAGAATCAATACTAACTTATTGCATAATCACCATCTAACCTAGTTTGGCATTACGCGCTACTAGTCCTAATAGTGGAATAAGGCACGGTTCCGGTGTGTTCCATCTAAGCCCGTTTATATAGGATTCGGATTACTACACTTATGATTCAATTAAATTAACCACAATCTCAGATAGTTAAATTACATCAATTAAACCAATAAGATCATAATCTTGTTACATAGACTTCTACTAGTGATAAGCAATAAACGAATTTTTAACGATAAGCACCCAATCCAGTAACAAAGTAAACCAAATCGACACAATCATATAAATTAATAAATCTTCATAAAATTGGCCAACACCTAAGGCTGTTAGCCCATAATCTCAATAAAAGATAGAGTGTACATTGCGAATAAGCATAAAAAATTCATGGGACAAAATACTTATGCTAACCGAATGATGCACGACGTTAAGTCTTGAGATGTTCTTCATCGATCTTCGAGGATGGAAGGAGGAGGTGTTAGGGACGATTTGGGGCTGTCCCCAACTGATAATAGTGACGTCAAGTCATTCCTAGGGCTTTGGTATTTATAGGGGTAAGTAAGAGTAGCCTCCAAGAATGCTGAAAATAAAAGTTGTTATTCCAACCTCTATACAGCATAATGGCCAACCCCAATATGCCGTATTCAATTCTCCAAGTTGTAGGAAATCTTTTTCTCTTCGTGTGGCCGCTTGAATCACCTAAAACGGAGTCCGGATGAAGATTTTATTACTAAAACAGTGAAGCATCCTCTAAAGTTGTTACGTAAACGTTATTTTTCATTTGGCTTCAATTCTTCACTTGGTTTCTCGGTTAAGGCTTCATATATGGCGTATATCAGGGATTAGATATGCTGTATTCAATGTAATCCCGTCTTGGTCTTCAAATAGCTAGGGCTTATATACGGAATATCCTAAGAATCCGATATGCCGTATTCTTCAAATGTCTCATGTTCTTTAAATCGACCAAGTTTCATATACGGCGTATTCCCAAAGATTGATACGCCGTATTCATCAAAGTCTGGAAAGGTCTTGAAATCTTCAAAGTATATGGATATGGCATATCTAATTAGCATTGATACGGCGTATTGAGTGTCTGATCAATAGGCATTCTTCAATATTTTCGTTTTTGCTTCAAAACACGTCTTTTTTTTATAACTTTCTCCAATTGCTTGATAATAACTGAGATTTACAAAAGTAAATTATTAATTACCAAATATCACATATAATATTTTAAAATGAGCAAAATAAACGGGATAAATGATGCTAATAATTTGTTGTTATTTGATGTCATCATATCACCTAGACGGTGATTAATCGGCCTTGTAGGTCTTGTTTTGCAACACTGATCTTTATCATTATCATCATTTTTAGTAAAAGCCCTAGTTTTTTCTTTTGTGGCCTACCCAATGGTTTATAATGTTTAGGTGGAAGAATGATTGTAGGCACGTTTGACTTTTTCGAATGTTGATAACCATTTATGG
>JARVZY010007654.1:0-22423 GCA_030686995.1 Artemisia argyi | reverse complement strand
TTCCGTTGTTAAAAAGTGTTGCTGATGAGCTTAATGGGAGTTTGTTGACTCTTGCTGAAGCGTTGACTCGGGGTTTTGAGGTTGTTTTTAGTGATCCATTTGAAGATAAGTGTTTGGAGTGTGGTAGGTCGAATGGGCAATGTGGCTTTAATGTTGAGACAAGTGAACCGGTTTGTATATGCAATAGCAGGATCTGTATTCCACCACCAGGTGTTCCAACATTTTGCTTTCGTATATTATATGAGTCACAACTAACTACGAATCTAGGATCTATAGGAATCAGTTAGTATGTTAGGAATTGCTTCTTAAGAGTTTTTGATGTTTGTTGTGTTTTTGATACAGCAAATAAGTAGCTGTAATGGTATTTGTGATTGTTTATCCAAATTGCTTAACTGATTATCTAAAACATGTGGTTAATAAGTAGATCGAAATAAGCATGTACTAAACTGCTTATGAAATAAGCTGGCAAGGAGTTACCATTCAGACACTTCAAACTATGCTTAAAAAAACTCTCGTTTTATCTATCTCAGTAATGAAGCTAATATTTTATTGATTTTTTTTTTTTTTTTTTTTTTTTTTCTCCATCTGCAGGTAGTTCAAAGAAAGGGCCTGCGACTATAACTATAAGTATGGACTTTATTCTGTCAACAAATTGTTTGAAATTTTTTATCATTGTATCACTATAAGGAAACTAAGTTTTTTATTTGTCTTATATTCTAGTCCTTCCAACCATTGCTGCGATTCTTATTATTGTTGCCATCGCATGGGGAATCTTTATTTGCAAACAAAGGAAGAAAAGACGCACTATAAAAGAAGTACATGCTGCCCAAACGGAGAGTAAAGCCATTCTGACTACTGTTTCCAGCAAACGATTAACTAGTGACAGTCGATCTATTTTCACATCCAGTATCTCTTCTTATGCTTCACCAATAAAAGCTAGAGAGTTTGGGAAATGCTCATATTTTGGAGCTCAGGTTTTTACCTACGAGGAACTAGAAGTCGCCACTGATAACTTTAATGATTCAAGAGAACTTGGTGATGGCGGTTATGGAACAGTATACCATGGTATTGTATACTACTAAATTTTTTAGTATATAAATTTACACATAGGCTTTGGTTAAGCATTTGTTTTGTTTGTTTTTTTTTTTTTTTTTTTTTTTTTTTTTTTTTTTTTTTTTTTTGTTTTTTTGTTTTTTTAGGTATACTTTTTGATGGTCGAGAAGTTGCTGTCAAGCGTTTATATGAAAACAATTTCAAACGGGTTGAGCAGTTCATGAATGAAGTTGAGATCTTGACAAGATTAGACCATGTAAACCTAGTGAAGTTATATGGGTGTACATCAAAACGAAGCAGGGAATTACTCCTAGTTTATGAGTACATTTCCAATGGCACAGTAGCTGATCATCTTCATGGAAATCTAGCAAAGCCAAACTCAGGCTTGTTTACATGGCCCGTGCGCCTCAACATAGCCGTAGAAACAGCAGAAGCACTAACCTATCTCCATAACTCAGACATCATTCACCGAGATGTGAAAACCACCAACATTTTATTAGATAAAAGTTTCAGAGTCAAAGTTGCTGATTTTGGGCTGTCAAGATTGTTCCCAAACAATGCTACACATGTAACCACCGCCCCACAAGGGACCCCTGGATACGTTGATCCTGATTACTACTTATGTTACCAGTTGACAGACAAGAGTGATGTTTATAGCTTTGGGGTGGTCTTGGTTGAGCTCATTTCTTCCTTACAAGCTGTTGACACGAATAGAGATAGGCTCGACATAAACTTGGCTGCAATGGCTATTAACAAGATACAAAGCCATAGGTTGGATGAGTTGGTTGATAGGAGTATCGGGTTTGAGACAAATGGTTTGGTGAGGAGGATGATCACCTTGGTGGCTGAGCTGGCTTTCCTGTGTTTGCAACAGGAGTCGGATATGAGGCCGACGATGAAAGAAGTTTTGGAAATTCTAAGAGGGATTCAGAATGACGAGTTGAATTCACAGAAGCCAGAAGTTCTTGACATTGTGGTGGATGATGGTGTACTGTTTAAGGATCATGGCACAGAACCAACATCGCCAGAGTATGGGGTTACTAAAAAGTTGTACGGCAGCTATATGCCAAATTCCTCTGATGATTGAACGTACTTCTTTTTACATCTAAATCGGCTTTGTTTTAGTTTTGTTATGTAGTGTGTTTTATACGAGAACTTATGACATTGACTGGGTAACGCAGATAACAAAGTTTAGAGCTATGGAAAGTGTGATCCTATGTTGAAGGTTGTAACAGTAGATGTGAAGTCCATTCTAGACCTTGAAACCTAGGAAAACCCTTTCATAGGATGTATAATTCATATGTTTATGTCCTAATTAATACGTACACCTTCTATTTTCGACCGTTTAAGAAAATTCCATGTTTTCTTCTTCTAGTTATATTTATTTTACTTACCTATTAGCACAGTTGTTAGTTGACAAAAAACAAACTGAAGCAGTAAAAACGTATGAGAAAAATCAAGCCAAAAGCCAGTTGGTTTATGCCATCTTCTGCAACACAAAGGACTTGCCTCGCCGCCTTGGATGGCGACTATCAGCTTCAAAGCGAATTTTAGCATGAACATTGATCACCAAGAATCCGGATTTAGATCAAACAGGGACAATCTGAGTAGACTTATGATATTTGTTTGGCTGTATCTGCATAAAGCATGAAACATGGATATGTCAATATGTGTATCTATTTATTCCAATCTGATCCAAAAAAGGGACATAATGGTACTAGATTAAATCATGACATCAATAGAGAGAACGAAGGTGCTGAAATTATTACCAAAATTTAAGAATTATGGCCAACAATATAGACTTGGGCTACATGTATGATATAGCCCAAACCATAATTAATCAGATTCAGATCATAAAAGATGGTCCAGTAAAATTAGGCCAACTCTCTAGGGAAATTCAGGCCCAAAATAGCCTCCTCAAAACCACTCATAGATGATCAATGATACTTCATATTACTCATCAACTAACTACACACATACTCTATAAAAACTAAATCTAGCTCTTTAAACTTGTTTCAAGCTTAGGTTTGAACTCGTTTTTAGTTAAGTTCGATTCAGTTAAGCTTGACTAATTTGATATTAACCTTGCTCACCACTAAGCAAAGAGCACACGAACAATACACGCAAAATCAGTCAATAAGCTAAACAATATTCAAAAGTCTACACAAAATCAACGACATAACACTAAAAAAGTCAAGTTATGCCACCTTAATCTAATAATACAACACCATGATCCAAATTAAATAATCACCAATCAACTTTTCAAAAGTAGTTATAGTTTTTCTTTTAACAGGATGTGGTAGCAGTTGGATAAGTGATTCCTTAAGCGTCACTGATCAAAAATTTAATCACCCATTTTTGTACCATATCATGAATCACCAATATTTCATTCTAAGATTAGTCATTTTGATCATGACCAAAGTCCATCTGAGTAATTCAGACGGACTCTACAACACCTGCAATGGTCCTTTCAGTTGCGGGACCATGTCAGGCTTGAGTTACCCTTTTCGGCGTCACGAGGATCCTGCACACTGTGGGTACCCCGGTTTTGAGCTAGAATGTGACAAACCGAATCCACCTATTATTAATATCATGAACATTACATACCATGTTCTGGGGTTAGACCCAATGTCCCAGATTATGAAGGTTGTTCGGGAAGATATGATTGACACGATATGTCCAGAAAATCTAGTCAATACTACTATTGATCATGAGCTTTTTGACATTTTGTCGAGCTATACGAATATTAGTTTCTTGTTTGGATGTCCACTTTCTTTTAATGTTTTGGGGATGATTGACTCGGTTTTATGTGGTAACAATGGGGTTAGTCCTGTTTTTATAATGCCCGGGGTATTGGGCCCGGGTATTTGTGAAACTAGTGTTGTAATTCCATTTCCAGTTGGGTTTGCGAACTCAAATGGGTGGTTACAGGCTTTACGAAACGGGTTTGAGGTTAGGTGGAATGTTAAATCAGCTAGGCCTTGTACCGACTGCACACTATCTGGTGGCCAATGTGTGTATGATGCTGGTACAAGTCTAACATCATGCGCCTGCCCCGAATTACCACTTTTGGCTGATAGGTGCTCGGCGATTAACAAAACGGACGCCAAATCATCACCATCATTGTCACCATCACCATCAGGTATGCAACTCTTTTTGGACTGCTATAATTTACGTTTATATATATATTTTAAATGTTGTATTTAGCTTAGTCTTGGCATATATAGTTGCGCTAAACAATAAGAACCCATAAATAGATAAATAATGATGATTTAAGCATATAGCCATATACTATATCAATGTTGAAATTGTAAGTACACTAACTCTTCAAGATATAGTCTATCATCAACTTAGAGGAGTACTCCGTACTTGATTGCGGACACAAAATAATGCGTTCGTAAAAATAGATTCTCATTGTGGGATTAGGACACGTAACTAAAATTGATGGTTCGACACATTTTTGGCTAGCCAACTTCGTCAGAGTGCACGGTTGATGCATTTTTTCAAACTTTAGTTCTTGTCTAATGTGTTACGAACAATACTGTAGAACATAATGTACTTTCCACCACTCGATCAAGCTTTCCTATAAGAGAAATGACAATGTAGCAAATGGTTCTTTTTCGTGTATTATGACTATGCATATATTCATATTTGCCCATATAGTTTCTGTTAAATGTTCAACATTTAGTTTGTAAAGATTTATAATCTATTACCCTATAAAATGTATATAATCCGTTCAGACATTCTTGATTCTTGATCTTTACTTTGGAGCATGTAATTGTTATTTCAATTGATCGATACAATCTCTCTAAAGTGTCATAACTTATATTTATGGTTCATATCTACTCTCTTTTTGGATCCTAGTTGTGGTCTACTCTTCAAATTCTTAATTTTGGCATGTTTCATCAGTTGTATGTACCTAGTATAGCTTGTTTTTTGGCACGGTGCGGCAAAATAGTCATGTCCAAAACAAGTTTCTGCGTACATATCAAGTTATTCTCAGAGCTTACAACTTACAAGTGCTTCATTTTGTCAAAGCTTATCTGAAAACATTACATAATATATGATGGGTGATTTCGGTATTCTGTTATCTTTAATTTCATCGAATCAAAATGGATTCTTTCCCTTGTTTACACTTCATTCTTTTCGTTCTTTTGATTCTAATAAAACCTCCGACATCATTTTGTGCCAATAATGATTCACGATACAAGAGTTGTGGCACAGAGTTTGCATGTAAAAGCCTTAGATACATCAAGTACCCATTTTGGGGCGGAAACCGGCCAGAGTTTTGTGGTAAACTAGGATACAAGCTAGATTGTGTCAACGAGACTACGGTGATATCAATTAAGTCACTAAATTACAGTGTCATTGATGTGGACTACCGCTCACATTTCATCAAGGTCGCAAGAATGGATTATTTGGGTAACATATGTAATCCATCGATCCTTCAAAATACAACTATTGATTTTTCGTTATTTAATTACACTTCTGGCACACAAAATTTAACTTTAGGATATGACTGCCCTCTACACCATCCTGGGGATGCCGATTTGGATTATCCGTGTACCATAAATAATACAAGGACCAATATTGTTGTTAACCCAAGTATTGAATGTAACCAAACCATTTCAATTCCTGTTTTTGACGATGTTGTAAGCGATCTAGAACTTGGACGGATAAAACTTGGCCGTGCCTTAGATAGGGGATTTACGTTAAAGTGGTATGTAGAGAGTGAGCTATGTAAAAACTGTATTCTATCAAACGGCTCATGCGGGATTGATGATTATAAAAATTTCATTTGCTACTGCCGTGATGGTTCTTCTTCACAACGTGGTTGTGGTATAAGGCCAGGTATTTTCGCATGTCCTGTCATGTTTACTTACATTTTTTTGAACATATGTTAACTTACATTTTGAGTAGTTTTTATTAATTCAAAATGCGTATGATACTGAACTAAATTGGCTGAATGAAGATAAATTGGTTATATAAGCAACAAACCAGAAGAGCAATCACAAACAATCAGCATGGTCCCTGTGTAAGATTTTCTAGATTATGATGACGAGTCCAATGTCTCTAGAAATTACAAAGAATAACTTGCAACATTGTTGGAAGAAATCCAACAAACCGGTTTCTAGAGCGGAACCACGAATCAAGAACTACTCTAATAAGACCTCGGCAAAGGGTTATGATCCCTTAATGCCGAGTGGCACCAACACGCACACGAGATATTTACACTCAAACGTTTATTAAACGAGAGCAAGAAAAGAAGGTACAAATAAAACATCACCCCCTCATGGATGAGGGGGTGATGTTTTATTTGTACCTTCTTTTCTTGCTCTCGTTTAATAAACGTTTGAGTGTAAATATCTCGTGTGCGTGTTGGTGCCACTCGGCATTAAGGGTTATTGTTGAAAAATTTCCAACAAACCGATTTCTAATAATTTCTACCTTAGTGGTAATAGTTAGCCTTCTCCGATACGCATCAGCTTCAACCAGTGCTGGAACCTTGGACCGGGGACCGCCTTCGTCAAGGCACTAGTAGCAATACCCGCTACTAACCTTAGCTCAAATCCTAACTCTGTAGAGAGTCCCTTTAGCCATGTATCCTCCTTCAATTCTCCAGCAAGTGTCATATAAACCGCTTCAGTTGTTAACAAAGCCATCATGTACTGCAACAAAGCTTCCCAGCTCACCGCACATTCCTGTATCATAAATCCGTACATTGTGATTAATCTACCCATGACAGTGATCAATATACCCATGGCATACCCATGACAATGATCGATATATCCATGGCGTAGTCATAATCCACAAAAGCATGTACGTCCGTCTGTAATCCACGATCAAACCTATCCAACATTCCCACATCCGCAGATGCTATGTCAGGTCTCGTGCAGACCACTTGATACTCATGACTTCCAACTGCATATATACATGACCCCTTACTCTTCTTTTCTTCATCATGATTCCCTCATAGACCATCCTCTAACGACAGCGTAGAAAGTCCCCCAACAATATCTGAACCGACATCCCGTTGGAAAACCTGAATCGTGACACCCTCAGAGTATTACCACTCTGAGTCTTGAAGATCTCCATACCAAGTATAATTTCCTTTGCTTCATCCAGCAAACCCTTGGTAACCCAGATCTCAGCCTTGCTTTCGCAAGCCCATATAATCTATATAGAGGAATAGATATATGAACAAACCTGGTGCATAATTCCAGTAATATATGAAGCTGTCATCATTGCTGAAACTGTTGCTGAGCATACACATACCAGACCGAGTATCCATATCTTCTTTCATTACAGCCATCCTCTTAGAAATTACCTCACAAGCAACTCCATCCCTGAAAGTTAATGACTCATGTGCATATTCTTTTATCACTCCAGCAACTCCTAAAGCTGCCATATTACTGTCACCTCTATACCTTTCAGTAACATTACCCTCTGCACCTTCTTGACCAGGTACTCCGGTTTTCATAATGTCTGCCCCGATCTTTGCACCAAGGTGTACCTTTTCCTGCTCATTTTCCAAGCAGTCCGTGTTTGTCTTTCCTTCAAGTTGTTTAATATCCAACTTTCTTTGAGCCACTGCAGCATGATCATTACTCTCCTGAATTACCTCAGCTTCACGATTTTCCTGCAGTTCCACCTCAAACCAAACACGCTTTTGAACATGTACTCCATGGACCCTTGTTTTAACACCAAGACCAAGTTGCTTGAACCCAACTTGTTTTGAACCTCCATGTTTTTGTACAATATTCCCATTGAACTTTTCGATGTTTAACCTAGTATTCATACTAGCCATTCTTCTTTAACCTTGCTACAAACCTTGTCAAGTTACTTCTTAACCAACTTTACCAACAAGTCTCACAAGCCGTGTGCTAAACCTGCTTTCTTGTAATAATTTGATCTACTAACCTTTAGAAAAACCCTAAAGCTTCGATCTTTCCACCTCAAGTCTACAACCTTGATATACCTTGTACTCCAAGTAATCACTTTTCTTGAATCCCAAGACAAAGCTAAACCTTACTTGTCTTCCAAGAACCACCAAGACTTGAATTCCAATAAACCGAAAAACTTGAAGTTGAAAATTCTTGCAAAACCTTGTCACCTTTGAAGCTCAAAACCAAAACTTCAAGAACCTTGTGACAAAAGAAAACGATTTCCTATAACCCTAGGAGATTCGATCCACCTCCTTGCAAGACAACTTCAAGAACCTTGTTGCCTAAGTAATATTGACTCGAAAACCTAGAAAGCTTGAACCGTGTAATCTACACAACAATAGCCAAACAATAACCGAAAACGACAAAGAACACAACAACCAAACCAGAAAATTCGACAACCTATACCTCTTTCCTGGAAGCTCCGATGCAAGATCCCTCTGGTGAGATCCTAGATCTATGTGTCTTCAACCTACGGTTCGAATTTCGTAGAAATCCAACGGTTAACGAACCCGCAGCGCCAATTCTCCCACAACTGCGCAGTAACAGACGAACCAAACCCGGTTCACTCGTTTCTCTTGTTTTAGCTCTATCCACGTTGTATGATTCGTTCTTCTCGAACCAGGCTCTGATACCAATTGTTGGAAGAAATCCAACAAACCGGTTTCTAGAGCGGAACCACGAATCAAGAACTACGCCAACAAACATTTTAGTTTGGATACTAAAATGACCGGAAGGAACTCATATTGTACGAGGATATGACCTCTGACACGACCTCGTGGAGAATTAGGATTACGTAGATGAGTGGGGCGCATAGGTGTAGAGAGGCATGGTAGCTTCGTGGGAATAGTTGATCACACATAGGTATTGAGTCATATTGCTTATCATTCCCCTCCCTTGGGCATAGACTTATATATTGAGTGTATGCTCATTTAGTCTTTTATGTGTTCATGCCGGTAGAATTTCATGCTTTTATGATTATACGGGTTATGTATATTCGTTTAGCTTATTCTCTATATGTTTTGAATGATTGTTTCTCTTAGATGGCTATATGGCTTTTATGCGTGTTTTATTTTTACCCTTATATGCTCTTTTGATTTTAATGTTTATATACGATTGTATTGCTTTATCTTCTTATATGTTGCCTTTTTGAAATGTGATCTTTATGTGCCTGTAATGCCATATTTTTCATATATATGCTTGCATGCTCGCATATTTCTATGTAGGTATGCGTTTATTTATTTATTTATTTTTTTGCACGCTTGTATGTTTTTGTTTTGTATGCTTTCTTTTATGTCATTGTTTTTTCAATCCTCACACACACACCATACATAAAGTAATTTGCTTGCGCACATACACACACTTGCCGAAGGTCTTTCTGGAAGCGGTCCTTTTACCTTTAGATAGGGGTACTGTCTACATCTCACCTCCTTATGTCTCGTTCCGGCGGAATTGGGTATAGTTGTTGTTGATTTTAATTAGGGTACTTTGCTTTACATTTTTTTTCTTCACATAAACTACTTTACCATTTTTTGTTTACATGTATCACTGCAATTATGAAACATGGTATTTTGAATCCGTTTGGTTTGTAGATGAGTTTAACATTAGTATTTAAATTTGGAATTTGAATTTGAATTTCGATTTAATATGGGTTTTGAATTAAACGATGAGATAAAAAAATACCATAAAACAATATTACATATATATATATATATATATATATATATATATATATATATATATATATATATATATATATATATATATATATATATATATATAATATGAGTAGTTGATATAAAATGTAGACCCACCTAGAATGAAAATATAACAAAAGGTTATCGGTGTTAGCACATAACAAAATATGCAGTACTCATTTTATTTATAGGACCTACATAAACATATCAAACAACAATTTTTACTATCATCCCCAAATCCTACTCCTACCCCTCAAATCAAACGCACCCTTAAATTGCCCGAGTTATAAATAATTAAGTTACGGTCACCAAACTTATTAAACTTGCTATCTATATCACTTACCTTATAAAATGTATATATTTATATCATTTAGTCTTATAGTTATATTTGTTCAAAAGTGATAAGTATAGCAAAATTAAGTAAGCTAAATGATTCAAGGTGTTTTTTGGTTTGAGTCATGAAATGACAATAAGTAGAGGTTTGATAATGATGTAGAATGAAAATCGGTTTAAGGATACCAATTTAATTGTTTGGATAAATACTTATGGGTTTTGTTCTTGTTGACCGCACCTCAATTATGCAAATGCATCAAATTTTAATTTTACAAATATTTATATCACATAAATTAAAGATATTAACAAGCATTGTTATGATTGATGCATAAGCATAATTATGTGAGGCACAAGGAATTGGTTTCAGAATACCCCATAATATAGGCATACATTACTTATCTATGAAGATACATTCCCTTGTTAGGTTTTCTTACAGTCATACATACAAAACAAACCATTTATTGTCTTTCAAAGTCATAGATCCATACCAATACATCCCAACCAAACATGCCCTAAAAGAAAACAAAAATGAAAAAGCAAGGAGATTAAGTAAGGTTGTTAGGGAATCCAATGGCTATTGCTCTGATAAAACAAAGAAATTTATCTTCGATGATGTTAAACTATTTTCCTTCAATTGAATCTCCACTAAACACAAGAGAAGAATAAGTAATTTTAATAAAATCGAATGGTTGACAACCCTCGTACTCTTTCACCACCTTCGTAATCAATTTCTTTAGATCGTTAATAATTTTTCAATATTAACGAGGATTTTTTTACCCGCGCTCCGCTGCGGGTTGCAGAGTTTTACAACTAACAATTTAATTTACATATAAGATCTTATTTAAATCGGTTTTTAGTTTTTACTCGTAACATGCTTTAAACATAGACAAATAATTTCTAAATTTTAAACTTAGAGATGATTTTCAAAATGTCAATGACGATTTATGATAATTTTTGTTATAAAAGTAGTCGTTAGAGATGAATTAGATAATTCAAGCTAAAACATAGGGAGTATTTGGGTAAATATTTATTTTCGCAATAAACAAAATTTTACGGATGAGTTTTGCAAGACCATTTAAACTACATGGACTAATTGTGTAAATTTATGTTACATGTTTTGTCTTTAAGACTGGATTTCGTAACGGCAGTTAAATGGCATAGACTATTTATGTAATTAACATAGGCATGATTTTCGCAATGAAAGGTATTCTGAAGGGACTTTTATGTAAATTTATATACGCGTATGGTCCCTTATAAGCGATTTTTGTTACATTGTTAGTCTTCAGGGACCTATTCTGCAATTGCAGTTACACCTCAAAGACAGTTTTGTAAATTGTCAGAAAAAGACGTTTTTTTTTTGTTGGTAACAATGGTTTCTGAACTTTTGGCCGACTAATCCACGAGATTTGAACCAATCATCACTCAAACTCAAACCAGGTAAAGTTTTACCTTTTCCAGAGGTTGGTGTGGCCACTTCAAGGTTATTTGCACCTAGCAGGAATTGAACTTGAGACCTCGCATATTTTAGAGTGATAGTACATTTTCGAGGAATTGAAAACGACAAAGTTTTACTGTTTTATAAAGAGTAATGTTTCCTAAAAATTGAATATATTTAAATTACAATTAAAATGTCCTTTAAATAAAATAAAAAAAAAAATAGAAAACAAAAGTGTAAACTACATTAATATGGATTAGAGCTGGCAATTTCGACACGAAACACGAAAACACGACACGACACGACACGAAGTTAACAGGTTTCGTGTTTGGCTTATCGTGTTTCGTGTCGTGTTCGTGTTTGTATAAGATGACACGATAAGATTTCGTGTCGTGTTCGTGTTTTGACCTCGTGTAACCTGTTAAGACACGATAAGACACGATAAGACCTGTTAAGACCTGTTAAAACCTGTTAAGACCTGTTAAGACCTGTTAAAGACCTGTTAAGACCTGTTAAAGACCTGTTAAGACACGATAAGACCTGTTAAGATTTCGTGTTTTAGCGTATCAAGACCTGTTAAGACCTCTTATCGTGTCTTATCGTATCGTGTTCGTGTGACCTGTTAATTTTCGTGTTCGTGTTCGTGTTTTAAGATCTGACACGATTAGCTTATCGTGTCGTGTTCGTGTGAGGGCTTAACAGATCCGTGTCTTATCGTGTTCGTGTCGTGTCGTGTCGTGTCGGACCTGTTATGCCAGCTCTAATATGGATACACATTTATCTTTTAATTAAACCTAGATTTTGACATACTTAAGTATCTAAGTTTCTCAACTAATGGCGAAATCGGGATGTGTCATGAAGTGTCATGTAACATTCATAGATTATCGCGGTGTAGTCGGTAGTATTAATGTTTGTAAAAAATCTTAATTTTTCACATAATCCATACAAATCTTGATATTTATATATGCACCTGATGTATTTTCGTCATACTTTCGACTCTGATGTAATTTGAACCATGGGTTAACTCCCCTCCCATAGTCCCATATGTGTTAAGTTTCACAGGGAAGAAAAAAAAATCCAAATCCGACGGAGATTTTATCGGGGACTATAAAATATTTATTTTTACCGGGGACTATATAATTCTTACCCCCAACAAAGCGTCCGATAAAACTCTTGATAAAAGATTTGAGCGAGTTTGAGACGCGTTTTGCTAAATAGGTTTGGAGATGGGATAGCCGCCCACCCAAAACCGTTCCATTACAATTACTGGTTGCACATCAAATCATAAAGTCTTTTCGTCTTCATTGTATTTCAAAATGATGGCTAAAGAAGTCAAAAGTGGCACGGATTATTCGGTCAAGTCTTTAAACTACGTCCGTCAACATAGAAATTAGAAGCTTCTTTCTCGTTAAATCTTTTCTTAAAAAGTTGTTTCGTCTAACAAAAAATCTTGATAATATACTTACATAATCATGTACCGTGGCACGTTAATTTAGAATTTTGGTTCCTTAGACTGCATATATATTAGTAATAAGATGTAAACAGACATAATTTCGTAGAATCACATAATCATCATTTACCTACCCATTTGATATTATAAATTTCTTCTGATGTCTATATCTTTTTTAATTAATAATGAAACTTACTCTAACTGATACCGTAGTTTTAGTTTTATAATATGGCATAATTTGTCATTTACCCACGACAGTTAAGCTAGAATATTATATAGATATCAACATCACTAGCTCAAATTAACCTTTATAAAATATAGAGAATTGTAAGTGTTCTCTTGCTAAATCATACAGTACAAATATTGTATTTAAATAAACCCCATGTGATCACAAATAATTCACACTTGGTTACGTCGGCTTCTCGTTATACACCAATACTTAACGATATAGTATATCTCATCCGATTATTATTTTTTATTTTATTTTATTTTATTTTTTAATTTTTTTTTTCTTGGTCGTTTATCAGACTAAAAGAATTAATATTTAATCTTCTACTTAATTAGAAACACATGTTCAATGGTTGCTAAGAACACACGGATCGTGAATAGTTTCTCCTATCCATCCCAAAATTATTACATTACTTGTCTTCATATATACTACATGGTGCATGTGATTGTTCGCTTATAATTTTAACTAAAAAAAAAAAAAAAAAAAAAAAAAAAAAAAAAAAAAAAAAGTTTTGAAAAAGTTTAAAAATAGAATTTTATTAATAACATAGTTTAATAATAAATTCCTTTAAAGGGCACGACTAATTAATGAGGTTTTATTTTATATGCAATTTTTGTAATAAATGAATTCATCCAATCAAAATAAACTTTATTATTTTCTACTTGCTTATGGATTATTATCTCATCGCTACTTTTAAGTTTACTACTGAGATTACAATCACTCATGATTTTTGTGTAATAACAACTATTTTTAATTTGTAATTGTATTTTAAAAGTTGTCATTAGCTAAACACATTCAATCATTTTGGGAATAAAAAGAACACTAACATTTAACTAAACAAATGCTAACATAGTTGGTGGCTAATGTTCTTCCATATGGTTTCATATCAGATATTTTTCTAATTTATAATGTTCTTTCATATGATTTCATATCAGATAATTCTATGTTCAAATATAACATGAGAAGATTTCAATCCTTTGAAATTAAAACAGAAGTTAATAACTCAACTTGACCGACATATATCATCTCGAACGTAAAAGTCATGACTCGTTTTGAAACTTTATAACTCACATTTCCCATCTTCGTGAATATAATGTTTATTAATTAGTCAAATCGGAACCTTCTATTTTATTCAATTTTTTTAATAATACTGAAGGCTTATATTCGTTGTTGTTGAAAATTGACCATTAAACCATCTAAAAAACTCGTTCCACATTTCATTTCTCCATCAAATTTTACCTTCTTCACCAATTCATTCATCGTTCATTTTCTCTCAAACTACTCGACAACTATGAAACCTCGTTTAGACCCGAGCCTCGTTCTTTTCGTAATAATAGTTTCCCTAGCCACCACGATCACGGGCCAAAATACTCCATATGACGAGTGTGGCCAAAAGGTCGAGTGTGGAGACATCGACCTCGAGTATCCATTTTGGGGTGAAGGCCGCCCTTCTTATTGTGGCCACCCCGATTTTCAACTAACTTGCCAATCTAATGTCTTCGAACTCCAACACGAATCAGTAAACTATCGAGTCCTAGCAGGCACTGATACTAGTACACAAACGATCAAAGTTGCTAGAAACGATCTATGGTCCACCTTATGTCCTCCAAATCTCCACAACACCACATTCAACTCGACACTTTTTAATGGTGACAATTTTAACCAAGAGAATGTATCTTTGTACTATGCATGCGATACTAGTCCACTCGTTGCACAGCCTTTCGGCAACAATTACAAATTTCCTTGTACTGTGAATAACACTACAAGTGATAGTTATTTCTTTAGAACTAGGTTAGTGGTCTCCACAGTGTTAAACTTCTTGGTGCAATGTGAGAATCATATTGAGGTACCCGTGAACCAAACTTGGGCTAATATATTAGGGTCAACTACTGCTAGGAGCAATGATTTGCAATCAGCTTTGAGGGCTGGTTTTAATTTACAGTGGACGGTGTTTAATAACGAGTGTGATGACTGTATTAGGTCTAATGGTCGATGTGGGTCTATCTCGACGTCGCCTGAGTCGTTTGTTTGTTATTGTGCTAGCGGAAATTTCTCGAGAACTTGTGACAACATGAGCTTAGATGAAGGTAAGTGATATTCCTAACTCGTGATTCATAGTTTTGATCATAACTTTAGAGTTGATGCACAAATTCGTTGCTATTTTATGACATGTAATAGTATATCTACGATACACAAAATACTAATCATCGTATCACACTAGAAAACTGTGATACAATGATAAATATGATATGAACTCTGTTACATAATACAAATAATTGTTGCTGTTAAAAAAAAAAAAAAAAAAAAAAAAAAAAAAAAAGTATTTCATTAGACGACACCAAGTAGTTGCTGTAATTTGTTAGGTACATGTGCTAGCTTATGGAATAATTATTCAAGGACGTATTTTGTTGACCATGCACTTATTATTATTATTATTATTATTATTATTATTATTATTATTATTATTATTATTATTATTATTATTATTGTTAATGCGTTTTTTACGTGTTTAATTGTCGTAGAGTTGATCCCACACCAATTTGAAGTTTTCTAGATGTTTATTTGTTTAACCTTGATTAAAGACTAATTGCATAAGAAGTTGAAGATAACTATAATTTATTTTATTGTGAACAAAGCATCTATATTAAGGGTGTCTTTTAAGACCAAAGATTTATATATCATAAAACTTATATAAGGGGAGATATGTAAAATATATTATGATAGAAAAATATACTAATTGATGTAGTGTGTACGTTGCATATGTAGGAAACGGAAGTATAGATACCTTAAAAAAGGTTGCAAAATGTATATAGACATGTAAATGCTCTGAACTCTGAAGTAGCAGTATGAACATTCTGAGTTGTGGAGGGTGACATTATCTGATTTTGAGTTTTGCAATCGCGACTGCGATCTCGTTAGTGGTATATATTGTGTGTCACTTTATGACGAAACCAAATAATCCTTTTGTGCTCTTGTTTGTGCTCGGCATCACAGTCAGATTTTGTGAAACTGGTATCCCAAAGGGTTTAGGTTATTACATACTTATTTATTTTTAGTTTTTTGAAAGAACCATCTCACAATATATACACAAGAAATCTATTTTACATGACCTATATAGGACTTGAACCCACAACCATTAATTTGGTTGAGGAGCATTCTCATGATTCACAAAGTATCTGCACGACTACTATACACTGAACCTTATGATGGCTAGCTTCTAAACTTTATAGTGTAGTAGGTCGTCAGCAATCGCAATTTTGGGATATGATTTTTAAACTAATGTTTTCTTAAAATTTTGTTTAATTTCAGGGGGTTCAAAGAGCAGCTCTCTACCTATAAGTAAGGATTTCATTTTGTCACTAAGTACACTAAAACTCTTCATCAATTGTTGTTTCAAGAAACTAAAATTTATCTATTTTATCTTCGAATTCTAGTTCTTGGGATAGTTGGAGCAGTTGTTGCTATAGTTGTCATCGTAGGGGGAATATTATGTTGCAGACAAAGGAGAAAAAGACGCACAATCAAAGAAGCATCACCTGCACAAACCGAGACCAAAGCCATCCTGACTAGTAGTACTGTTTCGAGAAATTATAACTTCACTAACAGCATCCCTTCATATCCTAATTCATCAAAAACATCGAGAGAATACACAAAAAGCTCCTATTTTGGAACTCAGGTCTTTACATATGAGGAACTAGAAGTAGCTACTGATAACTTTAATGATTCACGAGAACTTGGTGATGGAGGTTTTGGGACAGTATACTATGGTAATACTATTCAAAACACCATGTGAAGCGCAAAACTCTTAAATTTAGCATCTTTGCACATACAATAAGTTTGCTTATAATTCTCTGGATTATGTATTCAGGTAAGCTTCTTGATGGCAGAGAAGTTGCTGTGAAGCGCTTATATGAAAACAACTTCAAGCGAGTGGAGCAATTCTTGAATGAAGTTGAGATCTTGACACGGTTAGATCATGAGAACTTGGTGAAATTATACGGTTGCACATCTAAAAGGAGCAAAGAATTAATCCTAGTGTATGAGTACATTCCCAATGATACAGTAGCCGATCATCTTCATGGAAAACTAGCAAACTCAAGCTCGAGTATATTTTCATGGTCAGTGCGCCTCAATATTGCCATTGAAACAGCCGAAGCATTAGCATACCTCCACAAATCAGACGTAATTCACCGAGATGTGAAAACCAACAACATTTTACTAGATAAAAGTTTCAGAGTCAAGGTTGCTGATTTTGGGTTGTCAAGATTGTTCCCAAAGGCAAACGATGCTACACACGTCTCCACCGCCCCACAAGGGACACCTGGATACGTTGATCCTGAATACTATCAATGCTATCATTTAACAGACAAGAGCGATGTTTATAGTTTTGGGGTGGTTTTGATTGAGCTTATATCTTCTTTACAAGCAGTTGACACCAACAGACATAAGCTGGATATAAACTTGGCTAATCTGGCTATGACCAAGATCCAAAACCACATGTTGGACGAGTTAGTTGACAAGAGTATCGGGTTCGAGACAAATGGTATGGTGAGGAGGATGATCACATTGGTGGCTGAGTTGGCGTTCCGGTGTCTGCAACAAAATAAGGACATGAGGCCGACGATGAAAGAAGTGGTGGAAATTTTAAGAGGGATTCAGAATGATGAGCTGAATGCTCAGAAGGCGGAAGTGCTTGATATTGTGGTTGATGATGGTGTATTAACGAAGGATCATAACACAGAACCACCATCACCTGATTTTGGAGTTACTAACAAATTGGTTGGCAGCTCGGTTCCAAGCTCTTCAGATAGTTGATTGGAGTTTCATGGATCTAAGATTTTTCTCTAGCTGGTTGTGTATTGTGTTGTAATTCACAGCAAGTTCTATAGGAAATGTAAATAGTAAAATACTAGAGCTACTAAATCCATAAGGCATAATCATCTGTTTTCAAGATGTATTTTTAGTTGTGGAGTTTATTCTTATATGTAATTCATTCATATTTTTTGGTATAATCAATTATATTTGAACTAAAACTCACGTATGTGGAGCTGTTCTATATTTATGATGGTTTTTCTTGAAATCAAAGGTCCATTCACATATAAAGGTACACACGCTTCGTCTCAAGGCAAAGAAGACACAAGCTAAGTATCCCTGCACAATGGATTAAAATCACCAAGGAAGCCAGAGACAGGTACTGCCAAATCTCGGAACTCAAAACTGAAACGAAACTATTGAAATCCGCTGCTAAGAGATCACATGAATATGGGAAATCTTCAGGTGATCTATTTTCAAAACAGAACATAAGTATTAAAAATTTATCTAAAAAACGAGCTTATAATATATACTGTGTTGGATCAGGCGGCTGAACCCCGTTTGTCAACCATGTACATCTTGGCTCGAGCTTTCTGAGCATATAAAACATGCCCATAACTCTAAACGGATCTAGATCTATATATAACTATTAAAATTTGGGTGGTCTTCCCTTACATTGGTCCATTTAAAGACATGAATTCATCAACCAACTCTGAGTCTACTCCATATAAAAAACTACCCCAACACTCAATTTCAAGACCTTTAAACCCTACTCCAAAACTCTAATGGCGCCACATTTTCCGTCTTCCATTCCCATTTAAAGAATTTATTCAGACTTTACATTCCTTAACCATTAAGGCATCAATGAACTGAAGGGCATTGATTTCACTTTATTTTGTGTTATCTTGGCCGATATTTGTGGCCCATAATTTTGATTTCTAATTTGGCAAAACAGGTGTATTTCTATTTCCTGTGTCATAGATGAATGTTTGTATTTATCAAACTTTAAGGATTAAGTTCTAGGGCTAATCACGGTCCGAAAACCAGACTTGACCAAAAGAGCGATTTGGTCTAAAATTCCGGACCGAAAACCAGACTCGACCAAAAGCCGGTTCAGTTCGGTCCGGTAGTCGGTTTGGTCCGGTCCAACTTAACAAAGAATAATAGTCAATACCGCGTAAGACTGGACCGGACCGAGTACGTACCGAAAATGAAGAAAAGGGTGAACCGAGGATCAGACCAAAATATGTTCGGTCCGGTCCGATGTCCGGTCCGCGGTCTATAATGCTCAGCCCTAGGATTAATATTAATCTAGTCGAGGACCGTGTCACAGTTTTATGATTTGTGGCTTGTATTTAGAGAGATGGGAAATTTCCTAATCAATACCGAACATGCATGAACAACATACATTTCGTTTAGATTCTTGACTTTGAATTAATGAAATTATTCTTTGCAATCTATACAACGGAATATTATTCAAATATGATCCCAGCCCAAAGTCTTCCATCTAACAAGTAACAATAATGAATAATCTATGCTAACGAAGTATTTTAAAAGTAATCAACCATACCTTTTTACCTGATAGTATTGTTACTAGTACTAGTCATCTTTTGTATTTAGATAGTAAACTAATGATCTGATACTAGTATTTTCATGGTTCTGGTGATGGCTAACTTACATCGGAGTCGGTTTAAGCCCACTAGAGGCGTATAGCAAACATTCATAATGAGGTAAATGACTTTTAATCTCTTGTCACTAACATTATATGTATTGTCAACAATGCTTCTCTTAGTTATGCAAAACACATATTCGACTTCCCCAACGTGTTTCTAGAAATCGTATGAGAGTTTCGGAATAATTAGTTTACTTGCAATAATATATTATTCCGCATTTAAAAAAATGGAAATCCGTATAAAAGCAACAAGACGAAGTCATTAGTATAGACCAGTTCTGTTGACCTTTTACATACAAACTATTCAATGTAGACTAATGTTAGAGCACACTGTGTGGGTATACCGTTGATGCTCGCCGTCCGATGTGGAATGGCCAACGGCGAGCCGAAGCTCGCTGCTACACCAGGAATGCCTCGCCGTTCCTCGTTGTTGGCTACCTGTTCGTGGTCACGGCGAGAAGGAAAAGGAGGAAGGTGGCAGCTTTTTCTGATTTTGTAAACGTTATATAACGTTTAAAAAATAAACGTTGGTCTTTTTTTCTTTTTTTTTCTTTACCCCTATATATACTACACATATTTTACACATTTCATTCAAAAAACTTAACCATATAAAAATAAAAACCATGAGTGAATTATCTTATTTCAAAGTTAGTGACTTTGAAGAGTTAGAGGAGCTAGAGCTAATTATACAAGAGTTTGAAAACGAGCAAGCGTTGCAAATTCAAGAAGCCGGTCCTTCACATCGCCGTAGATACATTCGGCGTAAACGTGAAGTTGCTGAAACACGTCTATTGGCCGACTATTTTGGTGACCAACCAAAATATCTTGAAGAAAATTTTAAGCGTCGTTACCGTATGAGCCGTAAACTATTCTTAGAAATAGTCCAAGGTATTGAAACATATATTGAAACTCATCATCCTCTTCCGGCGCATTTTGATTTCTTTAGACAACGACCCAATGTTACAGGTCTAATGAGTTTTAGTGTAATTATGAAATGCACATGTGCCTTACGCCAATTGGCGTACGGGATATCATCTGATTTATTAGATGATTATTTACAAATAGGTGAACACTTTGCACGCGATTGTCTAGATTTTTTTACTATGTGCTTAATCCATTTGTTTGGGAAGGAGTTTTTAAGAAAACTAACTGAGGATGACGTTCGTAACTTATACCAAGCACATAGCATGGTTCATAAGATTCCGGGAATGTTGGGAAGCATCGATTGTATGCACTGGGAATAGAAGAATTGTCCGAAAGAATGGCAAGGGCAATTTCACAGAGGTGATAAAAAGTATCCAACTATAATGCTTGAAGCTGTTGCGTTGTATGATTTGTGGATTTGGCATGCATTTTTTGGTGTGGCAGGTGCGAATAACGATCTGACCATTTTATATAATTCTCCGTTATTCGACGACCTGATTGATGATATTGGCCCTCAAGTTCCGTTTGAAGTATACGGATGTACATTTAAAAATGGGTATTATCTAGCAGATGGAATTTACCCACAGTGTCCTCCAAGGACGTTGGCATATTATTGCCCAACCGGCGTGTGCATTTACTGTGGGCAAGTTACGGAGAATCATGTACTCGTGCATCATAATGCATAACATGATTTTGAAAGATCAAAATTTTACGATATCCGAAGCTGCAGAAATGTATATTCCTCCGACACCAAATATGCAACAGTCATGGGTTGAACGTTGCGCAACGCAAAGAAGAAAAACCAAAGAAGTACACGATAGATGCACACACACAAAGCTTCAACGATGTCTCATCGAGCATGTTTGGCAACAACAACAATGGGAAGAAATTCAATGAAATAGGAATAATTAGGTTCGTTTTTTTTAGTATCGTATGTGTTGTATTTTTTTTCGTATCGTATTTTTTTTCCGTATTGTAACTTTTTTAGTTGATGAAATAAAATTAGTACGTTGTGTTATTTTTAAGTATTTGTGAAATGAATTTAATTTATTTAATGAAATGAATAAAAAAATAAAGGTGTAAGTGGTGGTGCCCTAATGAAGAAGTTGAAGTTTGTTGTTTGGTGAGTAGGGGGTTTGTTGTGAAGGGGTGTTGAGTGATGTGGCACAGGTGGGACCCGAATGAAGAGGGAAACATTGTTGACTACACCTAATGCTCTTATTACACTTTTGTACTTCATTTGTCTCAAAATTATTTTCTATAAACAAAAAACATACTCATTCCGTCCCAAAATAATTATCCACAACAAAAAACACACAGTTTAAAAAAAATATTTCTCACTTTTTCCAAAATGACAGTTTTACCTTTAATTAATTGATTTAAAACTTTTTTTAATGTTTGTAATAATAACCTCAAGTGGAGAAATATGGTAAAATCAAACTAAATTTTTTATCTATTTTTGGAAATAGACAATTAATTATGTGAACTATAATTATACGACACATGTAGTACAATTTAAGAGAATCTCACTCACTAAACTCAATTTTTGATTGGTTGAGACCGAAAGTAAACATTATTTATGATATTAAAAAACAGAAAAGTGAAGAATAATTTTGAGACGAGGAAGTAACATATACATCATTTAATTTGTACTAGAAGGGTACCCGCACAATGCGGCGGCGGGTACCCTGTGACCATTTTTATGGTGAAATACAATTTTTTTCCAACCATTAAATAATAATTCAAATACATTTAAAAACATTACAAATAAAACTTGAAATATAACTTAAAAACATTTACCCTGTGTGTTTAGTATTGGTGTTTTTAGGTTTGCTTATATACGGCTGAGGTTTGGCTATTACAAGTTTCATTGA
>JARVZY010007653.1:5000-15000 GCA_030686995.1 Artemisia argyi | reverse complement strand
TAGTTCTTACATATGATTTCTGAATTTATTCAGAAGTAATTCGCGAGATCATGCACCCTTCTTTCTTAGGTATAACTTTCCTAGTTATAAGAGAAAAAGTACATCTGGTTGGATCCAGCCTATTCTTGAAATAAACAACTCGCACACACTCCCTTTCCAAAAAAGATCAAGACCCCAAGCACTACACTTAGATTTATTAGATTTGTTGCTAAAATATCGGTATTAAACCCGAAACTCCCGGCGGATGGCCATTGGCCCAAAGAAACGAAAGAATCGGTTACATTTTTCATATGATCTCCTCTATAGATAGACTAAAAAATCGAACAGAGTTCTTTTTGTATTACTTTGCCCTATATCTATATATTTCTAGTTTCCTACTTTCTAAATCGAATCAAAAATCTATTAGATTTAGAAATATTGAATTACCTTCTTGGTTGCAACCCCTCTTAAAAGGCCTACGAACACAAACGGGAAGGATGAAAGCGAGTTTGTATGCTAATTCCTCATCCGCAAATCAGCCCTTCCCGTGGGTTATTTTCTCAACGAATAAGTAATTCTAGGAATGAAATCTTTATATAATTCGAAAAAGCAAAGCACAAGTCCAAGGCAATAAAATATGAAAAATAAAAATTTTTCATATTTCTAATATTAAACAAAAGGATTAGCAAATAAAAGTGCTAATGCTACAACCAAGCCATAAATTGTTAAAGCTTCCATGAAAGCTAGACTAAGCAATAAAGTACCTCGTATTTTTCCCTCCGCCTCGGGCTGTCTCGCGATACCTTCTACAGCTTGACCCGCAGCAGTACCTTGACCAACTCCAGGTCCAATAGAAGCAAGCCCTACAGCCAATCCAGCAGCAATAACGGAAGCGGCAGAAATCAGTGGATTCATGATAAGTTCCTCGTACCAAAAAAAAAATGGTTAATGATACATTCAACCAATGAACTATGACTTAATTATTCGATTGCTACGATTCATCCAGTCAAAGTAACTACGAACTTCGAATTCAAGTAATAACATTCTTGAATTATCAAAACTACTTTGATATCTCTTTTTTAGTTTCTCTCGAGAAAGTCTTTGTGAATCCATACAACTTTAGTTTTTCCGTTTCTTTGTCCCGAACCGCTCTTTGACTTTGAATTCTTCGATTTTTTTATTGACTTCATCTTCAACTCACAGTCACATATGAGACAGAAGGACTTCTATAGAATCCCCATCTACACTCATATTCGATTAGTAGGGAAATTTAGATATATCTTTAGCTCGTATATAACTAGTCAATATCTAATATCACATATACATGTCTTTCTTCCACAATGTAAACCCACTCTTTCTTCATCTTGAATGCAATCGGATTTAATAAGGATGCGTCTAACCCTTGACAAGAGTTAACTTATCGCCATTCAATTCCATATACCTAGTTCGACCTTCCCTCTACGAACCATTTATGAATCCCCTTTGTTATAAATTTTCCTTTCCCTTCCCCCTTGTTTATCATTATCCTGCAACCTAAATTGATAAGATAATCAATGGATAAATTCATTGGGCCGAATCGTTACATAGAAATTAATTTGATTGATCTAAGTTCATATAATTGATTATTTATTAATATTTTCGTTTGGTCAATCGTTGAATAAAATCAACTCAAAAGGCGAATCGTTTGATAGAACATCCTTTTTATTTAATAACACGTCGTAATATCGCAAGACTTCTTAGTCAAATTAGGAGTCCAAATAGTGAATATTCGGATTGGATGACCAATCTAAATTGAATATTCATTGAGGGGAAGGTTTTATTATGGTATAAATGGACCAAATGGGAATTTTAGGAAAAAGATCTTTGAGATCTCTTTCCTTTTTTTCTACTCTAATATCAATATTGTAATCTTTATTGTAATCTTTTTTTCTATTACTCGAGATCGTATATAGTGTAGTTGTATATTTTTATTCCCTAAGTAAATTTTTTTAGCCATGCACACATTGCCTTAGATTAAACTAAAAAAAAAAAGACTATTTAGAAAACTAGTCAATGGTGGCCTTCCATGGATTCACCTATATAAGCCGCGGCTAAAGTTGCAAAAATAAGAGCTTGAATACCACTTGTAAATAATCCAAGGAACATGACAGGGATAGGAACCACCGAAGGTACTAAAGAAACAAGAACAACAACTACTAATTCATCAGCTAATATATTTCCGAAAAGTCGAAAACTAAGTGATAGGGGCTTTGTGAAATCTTCTAAGATGTTAATAGGTAAAAGAATTGGAGTTGGTTGAATAATTTCCCGAAATAACTTAATCCTTTTTTGCTAAGACCCGCATAGAAATATGCCACTGACGTGAGTAAAGCCAAAGCAACAGTAGTATTTATATCATTCGTGGGTGCGGCTAACTCCCCATGAGGTAATTGTATGAGTTTCCAAGGTAAAAGGGCGCCTGACCAATTAGAAACAAAAATAAATAGAAACATAGTTCCAATAAAAGGAACCCAAGGACCATACTCCTCTCCAATTTGAGTTTTACTCACATCTCGAATAAATTCAAGGACATATTCGAAGAAATTCTGACCACCGGTCGGAATGGTTTGTGGGTTCCGAAC
The DNA here is from genome assembly GCA_030686995.1 of Artemisia argyi. NCBI lineage: Eukaryota > Viridiplantae > Streptophyta > Magnoliopsida > Asterales > Asteraceae > Artemisia > Artemisia argyi. The sequence continues at coordinate 12,400 of JARVZY010007653.1, read as the reverse complement.
GGCTAGAGCGGCTGAACCTAATAAGATAGCAATTACAACCCAAGAAGTAATAAGTACTTGGCCGTGGACTTGGAAACCCCCGATTTTCCAATAAAAATGTTGGCCTACTTCCACACCGGATAGATCATATAATCCGTTTAGTGTGTTGATGGAACATGATAGAACATTCATATTGCCCTCTGACAAAAATAGAACTTTAAACAAAATTATTTTGATTCAACCATCTCTTTCTCGACTTGACTACTTGAATCGTATATTTTGAATACCAACTAATCAAATTATATTCCTTGTTATTTTTATCTCTTTTTTGAGATTAAGAAATAGTAACCGATTCGATAAATCTATGAAGGTTCCGAAATGAAATAAGTTATTTATCTTATTATTAATCACGGATTTCTTATATAGCCAGAACGTCCCTCACAAATTGCAAATACTAATTTGTTAAGAATTAATCGGATTGAAGATATAGCGTCATCATTCGCTGGAATCGAAATGTCTGCGAGATCAGGGTCACAATTTGTATCGATTAAACAAATTGTTGGAATTCCCAACGTGATACATTCTTGAAGGGCCGTATATTCTTCGTGCTGATCAACGATGATTACAATATCGGGTAACCCTGTCATATATTTAATCCCGCCCAGATATTTTTGCAAATGAGATAATTGTCTTTTCAACATAGCCGCATCTCTTTTCGGAAGACGGTTGAGTCCCCCTGTTTTTTGTTCGGTTCTCAAGTCTCTAAACTTATGAAGTCTCGTTTCTGTAGTGGACCAATTTGTTAACATACCACCGAGCCATTTTTTATTAACATAATGACACCTAGCCCTTATTGCAGCCCATGCTACTGAATCAGCTTCTTTATTTTTAGTTCCAACAATTAAGAATTGTTTTCCCTTACTTGCTGCATCAAAAACCAAATCACAAGCTTCTGATAAAAAACGAGCAGTTCTAGTAAGATTTATAATATGAATACCTTTACGTTTTGCAGAGATATAAGGTGCCATTTTAGGATTCCATTTCCTAGTACCATGGCCAAAATGAACTCCTGCTTCCATCATCTCTTCTAAATTAATGTTCCAATATCTTCTTGTCATTTCTCCCCACACTGCCTCCCCCCTTTGATTTGAAAAAAAAGCGAAGAGGTACCCTGAAATAAATAATTGTTCCGATGGAACCTTCTCTGCTACCGTAGATTGGCGTCGATACACAGTTCAAGCCATTATTCTTTTCTATTTGTTATTTTTTTATTACTATTATCAAATCAAATGACTGGACCAACGGATCCTTTTAAAAGAGAAAAGAAAGGGGTTAATCTGCTCTTATGGATCATTAAATCCTAAAAAAAAGATTGTTCTTGTGTATCATGGAAATTCTTTGAAAGGCAAGAATCTAATAATTTTCTATGGTAAAACAAAATATCTTTCATTTCCCCCTCTAATAGATTCTTTTTTTGGGGTTCAAAGGCAATGTTGTTAGGAATGTTGTTAGGTTCGTTTGATGGTGTTTTGAAGCCGCTACCAACAGGTATCATCCCCCCCAGAACAACGTTTTCTTTCAGGCCTTTCAACCAATCGATACGCCCCAGGAGAGCTGCTTTTGCTAAAACCCGAGCGGTTTCTTGAAAACTCGCTTCGGATATGAAACTTTGAGTATTCATAGATGCTCTTGTTATTCCCAATAAGACGGCTTGGTAACAGATCGCTTCTTCCAAAGCGCGCCCCATTCGTTCCGCTCGCAACAATCCAATAAGTTCTCCGGGCGAAAAAACATTAGACATTTCATCTTCTGAAACCAATACTTTTGATGTTATTTGACGTACAATAATTTCTATATGCCGATTATGTATCTGCACCCCCTGGGATCGATAAACCTTTTGGACCTTATTAACCAAAGAGATACGACTTTGCACTATAGTTAGCTCAGCACCAATCAAGAATGCCCAAGGAATTCCAAGAATTCTTGTTATACATTTATTCCAACTCTCAATCCTTTTTTCGAGATTCATCGATATTGAATCAATTGAACGCACTTCTAACACCTGTTCCACTTTTGGAAGACCTTGGGTTATATCACCAGATCTGGATTTTTCATATATAAATGTAACTAATGTATCTCCTTCGTAAAGGATTTCCCCATAATGCCCATGAACAGTTGCTCCTGGAGTAGCCAAATAAGGCTTAGCCGATCGTATTACCACAGAGTCAACTTGAAGAATTAGAACTTGACCCGATTTTAAATGCGGTCCTTTTTTGGCTATACATACATTTTCACAAAGAAACTGCCCAAGACTAACGATTGTAGATGTCTCTTCACAATAATTGTAATGGAGAAAATACCAATTCAAATTCAATGGATTCAAAATGATGTTACTGCACGAATAGGGATTATAAATTTTACCATTTTCATCCAGTAAATAATATTTAAGTATTTGAAAAATCTGTTTTAAATTATCAAGTTGCAAATAGTTAGTTACCAAGATCTGATTATGGGTTATTAAATGGGAAAATAAATCAAAATTATAAATTGGAAAGCCTGTTCCTAAGGGGCCCAACGAATTCCTAATTGGAATGAGCAGGTCCTTTTTGATTGATTCTTTTATCACATTGGTTGATTTTACATCGTTGAATGGGCCTATTCGAGAACAATTAGATGATGACAAAATTATCAAAGATTGAGATTCCTTATTTCGATTCAATAACGTATGAATAGTTCCTTGATTTGGATTAAGGGATTCTTGAATCCTTGGCTTGGGATTGGAATAGGAATAAATGGAAGAAAACGGATTGACATTAGCGCGATCTGATCCATTCTCAGAGATCAATCCTGAACCCGACAGATCATTTCTTTTTCCGGTATACGAAATAGGGGACTTCGCTAAGTCGATTCTTAGAAAATCTCTAATCAAACCATTTGTCCTTATTTCAACAAAGGAAGCACAGGCCTTTTCGATCTTTTTGTCTTGGTCCCAGTTCAGCACTAAACAAGTCCGAACTAATTGAATATTTGTGTCCCAAATTTCAAGAATTGGGTCGTAATAAAGGATATAATTGACAACTCGAAGTTGTAGATTATCACTTTCCTGCAAGAGATCCGGCGGGAAAAGTCTTCCTAAATTTATACCATCTGTTTTTTTATATGGGACTACAGGTTGAACCAAAACAAAATAATTTTTTTCATACCTGGAAAGTTTCATTCGTTGGATATAGAGCCAATTTTTCAATTTTTTGTATTCTTTGGAATTCTGTTTTCCCCCTCCTGGTGGTATCAATCGGAATGCCTTATTTGTCTTTCCAGGAAAATGGATATCTCCAGAAAAGATTATCAGTTTAATTTTTTCTGCTTTTTTCTTCACTCGGACCAATCCGCCTACCCGACTTCTTCGATTTAAAGTTATTTGTGTATCTACCCCAATAATACTATTGTGCCGTACCATTATGGAAGAAGATTCGGCCAAAATGTGGACTTCCACGGGAATAAAAAAAAATGGATTTACTTCCTTTTGGTATTTTGGCCAAAGTACATTGACTCCTCGATATTCAATCAAATCCTCTTCGTTGACGATTGAATTAAGTTCTCTAGTCTCATATTTAGTAAGTCCCGAGCTCTTTCTTATATATCGAGGATCATCAAAATAAGCAAGAATACTATTTCTACGGAGAATACCATTTCTGGGGATTTCAATTGAGATACCCGAAGAAGGTATGAGTGGGTTCTCTCCTTCTGGAATCGATTCGAGTGGGATGATGACTCTATTTCTTCGCCTCTTTGCCAATAAATCAGAATTCCCCTCGAGAATGGACGGATATCTGAGATTCCAACGACCAGTACATGTCATTCGATTAAGTTCTGAATAATCAGGAATCCTATCTCCTTTTTGATTTTTACCAGAAAAATACGAACTAAAAAATTTGTGTCTAACTTGATTATTAGTTACTGAGGGGTTAGAAATATATCTTCGCTTAACAGAAAGAGAATAAGCGTTTATTTGATCTTGATCCTTATGGATCGAACAGGGGCCTGGACTGGATCTCCAGGGCTCCCCTAATAATATCCATAAATGACTTGTTTTTGGTAAGAGATGAATATTACCATATGTAAATTCAGGTGCATGGTACACATCGGTATTCCAGTGCATTTCGCCCTCTGAGTCAGAATAAATATGTTTTCGAACTTTCTCTTTCAAATTCAAAGTGGATGTTCTCGCGCGAATCTCAGCAATGACTTGTTCTGATTCTACATATTGATCATTTTGAACTAAAAGAAAACTTTTGGGCGGAATACACACATTGTGTATAATATCTTCACTCTCAATAGTTACATATAAGTCTCTAGAACATAGAAAAGCAGGATGTCCATGACGTGTACGTGTCGGATGAACCAAATCCTCGTTGAATTTTATTTTTCCATTAGAAGGGGCTCGCACATGTTCTGCAGTACCCCCTGTGAATACTCCGCCGGTATGAAAAGTTCTTAATGTTAATTGAGTGCCCGGTTCTCCAATAGATTGACCTGCAATAATACCTACAGCTTCTCCCAATTCGACCAGGTCGTCATGAGCTGGACTTCGGCCATAACATAATTGACAAATCCACGACGTACTCCTACAAGTAAAGGGAGTTCGAATAGAGATTGGTTGTGCTCTAAAAGTTATGAATCTATTGACAAGTCCAACTCCAATATCTTGATTTCTAGTAGCAATGCATCGCGAACCTATATATACATGATCTGCTAATACACGCCCAATTAATGTTTGGATAAAAATCCTGTCCGCCATCATTCCATTTCGAGGACTTACAGAAATACCTCGGACGGTGCCGCAATCTGTTCGACGTACAACAATGTGTTGAACTACTTCAACAAGTCTGCGCGTGAGATATCCTGCATCTGATGTTCGGATAGCGGTATCCACAACTCCTTTACGGGCTCCGTAACAAGAAATAATATATTCTGTTAAAGAGAGTCCTTCGCGTAAATTGCTTTGAATGGGTAAATCAATCATTTGCCCTTGGGGATCCGACATTAATCCTCTCATACCTACTAATTGATGTACCTGAGATGCATTTCCTCTGGCTCCCGAAAAAGACATTATATGGACTGGATTAAAAGGATCGGTCATCCGAAAATTAGGATTCATTTCTTGTCGCAAATATTCACTTGTGGCATACCAGATCTCGATCGATTGACGTAATTTTTCTACCGCGTGTACATTCCCATAATGATGGTGTTTTTCCAAAATAAAACTTTGTTGTTCAGCGTCTTGAACTAGCCATCTTTTAGAAGGTATTGTTAAAAGATCATCAATTCCTAATGAAATGGATGCGGCGGTAGCTTGTCGGAAACCCAGAGTCTTTACTTGATCCAGGATATGTGATGTATATCCTATTCCATAGTGATCAATAAATCGACTAATAAGTCGTTTCATGGCAGTTCCGTCTATCATTTTATTGTGAAAGACCTGAGTGGGCCGTTCTGCCATCAGTACCTCCATATTGCGCTGAGTAGAATTTGACAATGGGTTTGAGTCAGTGATTGTAAAACTTCCTTTTCTAGATCTTGATTCACGTAGAAATTCCGCAATTGCAATTATAGTCCTAGTTAACCCGGTGAGACTCGAATTCCCCCTGGTAGCATAGAATTACAACAGCCCTGCCAAAACCCCTGTATGGCTTCTTCTATTTCTCGATAAAGAGAAATATGACCGAGAGTGGTTCGAATATATATATAAAGAATTTCTTTTTTTATACTTCTTACTATTAGATAGTGTCCATAAATCTCATAATAGGTCCCCAAAGATTCATAGTGAATTTCGATGGGAGTTTCTCTTGCAGCAATAACGCGTTGATCTAGTCGCCACCGCAGCCACAAGGGACTACCTAAATTGATGCGTTTTTGCCGATAAGCTCCAATTGCATCATAGGCATTAGAAAAAAAAGGTTCTTTTTTTTTTGTATACTTATAGTTATTATCTTCATTTTGATAGTTTATACGATTACATGGATTATACCTATTTACACAAATACCCCGACGATTTCCACTCGTTAAGAAATAGAGTCCACTAAGCATATCTTGAGTTGGTGCAGAAATGGGATCTCCAATAGTTGGAGACAAAAGATTCATATGAGAAAACATAAGTAAACGTGCCTCTGCTTGAGCCTCCAAAGATAAAGGCACATGAACAGCCATTTGATCCCCGTCAAAGTCTGCATTGAAGCCCTTACAAACTAATGGATGTAAACAAATAGCACGCCCTTCCACTAAAATGGGCAGGAATGCCTGTATGCCTAATCTATGCAGAGTAGGCGCTCTATTCAGCAATACAGGATGGTCATCCAGAATTTCCTGAAGTATTTCCCATACAATCGGTTTTTTTTTTCGAATTTGACTTTTAGCAACTCCGATGTTCGAAGCAAGATGTTTTCTAATTAGGTCACGAATTACAAATGCCTGGAAAAGTTCTATTGCTATTTCGCGAGGCAATCCACATCGATGTAATGAAAGTGAAGGGCCCACGACAATCACTGACCGCCCTGAATAATCAACCCGTTTACCAAGCAAAGTCTCGCGAACTCTTCCTTCTTTGCCTTCAATTACATCTGAAAGAGACTTGTAAACTCTATTATGATCATCCCTCATCGGTTGTCCGCAGATTCCATTATCAAGAAGTGCATCCACGGCTTCTTGCAGCAATTTTTCCTGAGATATTATTAATTCTTCTGGCGTAGCTATACTTGTTGTTAATAGATCTGTAAGAGTATTATTCCGATAGATAATTCTTCTATAGATTTCATTAATATCCGAGGTCACTAGTTTATCCTCATCTATATGATAGATTGGTCTCAACTCAGGAGGAAGAACTGGTAATAGACGCAAAACCATCCATTTTGGTTCTATATTTGTTCGAATAAAATGCTTAGCCAATTCCATGCGTCTAAGCAAAAAATCTTTTCTTCTTCCAACTTTTCGATCTTCCCATTCATTCCCTGTGGGTTCTTCTTCCTCCAATTCTTTCCATTCTATCAATGAAGAATCTATAATACTTCGTAAATCTAGATTGGCTAATTGTTGTCTGATAGAGCCCCCCCCGGTAGACATCTCTCGATTTCGAAATGTATCGAAGCTCCGGGTAGTAAAAAAAATGGGGATCCTGTATTTCCAGGGTTGGATTTCGTATTCCAATAAACCCCGTAATCGTAAAAAAGTGGGTTTTTTATCTATGGGCCTAGCAAAATAAAAATTGGGATAGGATCTCCCCCCCTCAAAATCGGACGTGAAAGTTTCCTTTCATCCGGCTCAAGTAGGTCAAAGAAAAAGAAAGGAGTTCTCGCTTTCAAATTTCAAATTATATAAAACTCCAAAAAGATCTACTCCTTACTCAAGTTTCCAGTGAAGACCAAGCA
>JARVZY010007652.1:0-22438 GCA_030686995.1 Artemisia argyi | reverse complement strand
AAAATAAAAACATAGTTAATTACAACTAAAATTGTTAAAAATTTGATGGATTTTCTTATGAAAATTGATGTAAACTAAGTGATACACTTTGATTCAACATTTAATGTGTATCAAAGTTTAGTATTGTGTATCAAGTTTTTAGTCGTTCTTGTGTATTAGGTATATCAATTTATGTTTAAGAAATTAATTTTTTGAGATTTTAATGTATATTTATCAAAAATTTAATTGTGTATCAGTAATCCGTTTCTCATGTATGAGTTGTTTTTAGTCGATTTAATGTTAACTTGTATTAATATATAATATTTTGATGCATCTTTGCTAAAATGGTTATGTATCAATGTTTTAATGGTATTTTAGAATAGTTCTCATTTTTACAACTTTAAGAAAGTTCTCACATTAACCCTCCTATATATATATATATATATATATATATATATATATATATATATATATATATATATATATATATATATATATATATATATATATATATATATATATATATGGGAAGGTTAGTGTGAAAAAATGAGAACTATTCTAAAATAACATTAAAACATTGATAAATAACCATTTTAGCAAAGATGCACCAAAATATTATATATTAATACAAGTTAACATTAAATCGACTAATAACCAACTCATACATGAGAAACGGATTACAGATACACAATTAAAATTTTGATACATATACATTAAAATCTCAAAAAGCTAATTTCTTATACATAAATTGATACACCTAATACACAACAACCCCTAAAAACTTGATACATAATACTAAACCTTGATACACATTACATGTTGAATCAAAGTGTATCACTTAGTTTACGTCAATTTTGATAAGAAAACCCATCAAATATTTAACAATTTTAGTTGTAATTAATTATGTTTTTATTTTCTTTTAAGTTGAGTGTTATTTGTGAGATTTTGGTTGGTTCTCATTTTTACAACTTTAAGAAAGTTCTCATTTGATCTCAATTCTATATATATATAAATATACTAGACGAGTACCCGTGCATTGCAACGGGATTTTATAGCGACAGATAGTTTATTGATAAAAAAAGTTTATAGGTTATAAATGAAAAATAATAAAAGTTTGAAAATTTGGGAATTAAACATAATGTTTTGAAACCCGGTTCGACCCGGGTTGTTCAACCGGTTGAACCGTTCCGGTCGAAAAATTGGTCGATTTAAACCGGGTCAACTTGCTAGGTTGGGTCGAAAATGGGTCAAATTAAACCGGTTGAACCCGTCGGGTTTGAAGCGTCCCGGGTCAACCCGGTTTGTGATTTGTATTAATTAATTTAATTGGTTGTATTTAATTTGGTATATATGTTTTTAATTAGTTGTACAATGTGAATAAATCATTGTACTTTTAAGTAATAGGGTGTTTTAATAAGAGTATTAATTACATTTCATAATTTCCTTTAATAAGATTTTTCAATATTTCACATTACTTGACTTTTCACTTTTTCACTTTTCCACTTTGACCATTTTTTCTTTATATGTAGTGTATATATATATATATATATATATATATATATATATATATATATATATATATATATATATATATATATATATATATATATATAATGATGCCTACTTTATAAAGTAGGCATCATTTCCCCTATATATATATATCTATAATACTTATAATAGATGAATGACGCTCTCTCCAAAAATTTCAGATGTACAAAAAATGATGCATGGTTTACAACCCTTTAAAGCAAGCAATTTTCATAATTACAACAACAAAAGCAAGGTGTACAACAAAAAGTAGCATGGAATGAAATTCAGACCACTTTTGTATGAATTATACATTGATAGTATTAAAAATACCCCTACCCCCAAAATTACATTCATTTAAACACAATGTACAATAATAACATAACCACAACGCAATCTCACCATCACCATCGTCACACGCATTGATCTGGACTGAAACTTTTATCACACAACCGAAACCATAAAAACAGCACACATCACCATCAAACCTATAGATCATACACCTTTATAGCGACGGTTCTATGGTAGAGAAGGAGAAAATGAGATATGGGAGGTGGTAGCCGGCTATCTAAACTTCCACCCCTAGCATTAAGCACCAATAATATTGGTTAGTAGAAACCGTTTTAAACCTGAAACCAATACATATTACCCACGATGAATTGAAGCACTCCATTAGTAAAGATAGATGTGACTGGATATCATTAAAGGGAAGAGAGGACGAAAGAATGATGTGAAATCTGATTGATGACTAATTTTGGCTGTGATAGCCAAAGATGTGTGGCAATAATGAATGGTTGTATGGTAGTTGAAGGCAGAGGATGGCAACAAATTCGGTAGTGGTAGAGGTGAAGAGAGGGAGGAGTCGTGAGTATTGCATTGTTTTGACTTTTAAGGGTAAATAAAGTAGGATGAAACTCAAATATGGAAAACAATAACAAAATTATTGTTTTCTATAATTCATCCGTAAATTTTGCCTTAGGTTTTTGATTTTTCGTATCATGTATCATTAAAGATTATAAATACAATGGTTCTTCTGCATCCCATTAAAGTTTGATACCGTAAATGAATTACAATGCAACCTTTTCATGCAGGTAATAGTTTTACCATTGTCAACTTTTTATTCTTGTCATAGTTTGCATATTGTGAAAACCATATTTATAAAAGAAAGCATAACATGTACTGAAAGTTTGCATATATATTCATACGCAAAACAAAAACCAATACCAATATTGATGAATACCTTTGTATATTTACCTATCTTAGTTTTTTTTATTTTGAAACAAAAGTAATAAAGTTATAAACAAAGAGTCTCAAAGCAATTAAATCATAAGTGAGATTGCAAACTATCGACTAAATATGCAAATAAGATGACTTTGAACAAAAGAAAATCTACATAAGTTGTACATAAGATGGTAAGTCATAATCACTAAAAAGGTTTTTGACAACTTTAATATTCTGATTTGTTTTGATACTGAAATTTTATCTTTATACGTTTTTATTCAAGTAAAAAATCATTTTGGACTTTTGGCATGCATTCAATTAACAATGGTAAATAAGAAACAGTAACAATAAAAAGACATCAACTTTAAAAATATTAGCCTTACAAAGCATTAAGGCTCAGATAGTTTAACAAAATTTTAAATATTGTGAAATTACTAATTTACTTATGAATGCAGTTCAAACACAAAGGATACTCACAAAGGATACACCGTTCAAAAAAAAACACAAAGGATACTCATAAGACATAGCTTACTAAAAACTTTAGTCACAGGTACCCGCCGCCGCATTGCACGGGTACCCTGCTAGTGTGTGTATATATATATGTATATATATATATATATATATATATATATATATATATATATATATATATATATATATATATAGAGAGAGAGAGAGAGAGAGAGAGAGAGAATTAGGGTTTTGTTCTAATTAAATAATGGGTGAGATAATTAAGCTAAACCTAATATGTTCAGATGCGAAAAAGTTTTCGGTTAGATCGATTGGCTCGTGAGGTTGTTGAATTTAAGGATTTATTGGCTCAAAACTCTAGTATTCCTTCTAAGGAACAAACGTTGATTTATAGAGGAATGGTTTTAAAAGATGATGAAACCCTAGATAGCTACGGTACGAATATAATAATTTTGTTTTATATATGTGATGATGTTTGTTTATATATGGAGTTGTGCATGCATTATAAGTTAACTAATCAATGTTGCAAAAATCGGCCGATAATCGGCGATTAATCGGTAATCGGCCCTGGAACTTGGAGGGATTTTCAAGGTAATCGGCCGATTAATCGGCCGATTAATCGGCCAAAAATCACTAATCGGCCCTCGACCGCCTCGGTACCGATTCACGATTTTTGCAACATTGTAACTAATAGTAGGAAAAATCCTTGGAATGTCCCACAAGTATAAGGTACTAACCTTAAATGCCAAAATAAATAAATAAAGGCCAAAATACGAATTAGTACCTCGAATTTGGCAAACTGGATCATCTAGTACCCTAAACTTTTAAGGGTACAGGATGGTACCCTAAACTTGACAAAATGAAATTTTTACTACCTTATACTAATTAACTTAACAGTTAATTGTTTTTTCTTTCTGAATATCAATTTAGTAAAGTTTTTTATAATAAATAATTTATAGTAAAACTTTGGCTAGGTAAATATAGTTTTCCTAGATGAAAAATAATTAAATTTTAGAAAAAGTATATTTACCTAATCAAACTTTTACTATAAATTACGGAGTATATATTACAAAAAACTTTACTAAATTCATATTTAGAAAGAAAAAACATTTAATTGTTAAGTTAATTATATTAGTATTGGGTAGTAAAAAATTTATTTTGTCAAGTTTAGAGTACCAGATGATTCAGTTTGCCAAGTTCGGGGTACTAATATGTATTTTGGCCTTTAAAATATATAAAATATATATGTAGCATCTATTTCTAAAAGATATCTAACGCACTACTCTTAATATATCTTCATACTATATTATTAAATAATTTTTTCAAATAATTTTTAGATCAACTTGTAACTAACTATAAAGGAGATTTTGTAATTTTCAATTTAACATATGCATATGAAGAAATAATAGTTAAAATGTTATGGTCTCAAAATTATTTGAAACAAACACTTGAGTATATAATATAGATATCTATAATTCTAAATATCAAAAGTAGTGCGGTAAATTTACTTTCTATAAAGTATTATTTCAAATATATATTTATTCTCAAAAATTAAATATAATATTATACTAATTATAAGAAAATTGAAATTTATTAAATTTAAAAAAAAAAGTATAATTAATTATCCTAAATTTAACTACAAATCATTTATATTACATTAGGTATTTGAAAATTTGTTTTTTAGCATAAACGAGTTGGGAAACCCGCGCGTTGCCGCGTGGTGTTTTCCCAAAGAAGTATTCCCCGATGTGTGTTGTAGTTGTGTCAATTTTTTGGGTGTTAGCTCACAATTGTAGTGTAGGTAGCAGAACGCATCAAGTTTGACAAAAACCATCTAGAGAATGAATTCCTTACATTCACACAGCTGACCAATGTCCAATATGAAATACTTGGGGGGAAGATGAATCTATGATAAATCTGTACACATTACAACATTCTGCGAAACGATGAATTATGTGCAATAATAATGTAGTGCCAAGAAAAGTACATATATCAACAAATAGTGTGTTTGGTGGTTGGATGTAACTAAATACAAACCAAGAGCAACAGATTCACACTACATAACACGTAAATCCAAACAGCAAGTTGATAAAGGATTTTGAGACACGCCATGAAGATCAAGATGTTGTGGTTCCACTCTAGTCATATTCCGTATGCATGGTTCTCCGTGTGATAGGAACATCGCGAAGTGCCTCCATCTAAAAGGATTTTAAAAAGTTAACAGAAACTTTAACAGAAAAAAAAATGGACGTAAGTCAAACACGTTACCTTGGTTTACACTAACACTGGAACCTGCTCCAACAGGAAGGACATTTTGTGCACCATTGTTCTCTGGGCTGCCTTTGGCTATACGCCTTCGCACATTCTGCACACTGGGCTGCATGCGGGCTTGGCAACCCAGCTGACATTGATTTGCAACTTCACTGATAACAGCATCTACTGAAACTGATTAAATCAAAAAGAACTTCTCTTTTGCATTCTCTCTATCAAAACCTTTTAACCCATTCGCCTACAAACATTGAAAAACCAATAAACATCAATATGCCAAACTGAAACTGAGACTGAAATTATTCTTTATCAGCGAAACTTATTTTCACATTAATTTTCAGTGCAACATTCTCAAGACATTGGTTACTTATCTACATGGCATGTTGTGGCTTATATCACTAAGATATGATTTCCATCTCAGTTTCACAAATGAATGTCAATCAAGGATATTTAAATTAAATGGTGCTTACGTTCATTCGTTTGGCATGTGGATGGTGCATCGCAAGCACCTCACAGTAAGAACTGGACCGATGGTTAAGTCGGCAAGCGTCCTCCTTGCAGTAAGGTCAGCGTCGATGGACTTTTGTTTGCTGCTAGTCAACTTAACCTAACAGATTTCAACCTACACCACCGAACCTTTCCATTTTTCTGTAATTTTTCATTTTCTAGCATCCTGTATATAGGCAAAAAGGACACATATTTCAATTTCCTAACAATAATTGTAGCAGGAGAATAAGGCTTTATTATTTGTCCCTTTTTTTTTTGGTAAAAGTAATAAGGGGGTGTTTGGGACTAATAATTTTATGCTTATATGCTTGTGTTCATAGCTATTACCAAGAGTTTTTTTTTCTCATGTTTTATTTATCTATAAGTCTTACAACAATCAAGATTGTGTTAAAACCACAAACAATATATCTAAGCATTGTGGGATCCATAAGGTCAAAGATTAAAGGAATAATAAAAGTCAGTTTTCAATGTTTGATTTTCATTCAAAGTCAAAATGACACTTAAATGGACATTTTATTGAGCAAGTTGTTTACGATTCACATGGTTTACTACTCACACATGCTTTAAAATTTTGATTATTCTAAGATGAAAAGAGAGTTGACCAAATCAAGTTGCATTAAGTCAGCATTTGCGTGCAATTAATTTCAACCCACATTGATTTTTAATTTTCGTAGTTTTATTTGGACGACAGATTTAAAAAATAACTAAATAATTGATGTTCAGATCTTACCAAGCTGTACGTCTTTTTTCTTTAGGAGTAGAACTTTGTGTAACAGTTATTAGAGTTGGTGATGTATTTATACGTAGGAGCGAAACATATCTTGCCCTCTTCCCACCCCTTGAAAATGCGACCAGCCTTTTGCTCTTTTTCAAATGTAAATAGTAGTTTTAATTGATTTTTAGATTCTAACTTTCAATCAATACAATGTAGAACAAATTATTCATTTATAGTTATGAAGTTGTAAGCAAGGTGGATTATTCACCTGATCTTTCTCTATTTTCACTGCGATCTGGAACATCATTAACAATCTATGGCCTGGGCGTACCACATTCAAAAGTATATAACGATTGCGTTCTTACATCTTGGCTATCTGTAAGGTGGTCTCTCAAATCGCACGAACACAGACCTAAATTGAATGATTTCCAAAAAACAAAGACAGGCATGGCAAAAAAATATTTTTAATATTAACACGATTCAGTTCGGAGGAAATCTTATTTACCTTGTAGTTCAATGTCTATCAATATCAAATATTCACTTTGTGTAGCAGCAGCCATTATAGTATCGTACTAATACCCGTCCTTCATCACTCTAGAGAACCTGTGCTAGGCCTGCACTAAAGGAATGACATTCAGTAGAACAAACATAATATGTAACAAAGGTAATGGTGAAAGACCCTTGCTGTAAATCATTGTGCCAAACAGCAAAACTTTTTACATTACTTCAATATAAAAGGTCAAATATAAAGAATCCCAAATGGGCGCTAAAAGTGTTAGCCAATCACCTTACCTGATGTCAAAGATCATATGTCCCCAATGGACTCAGTTTAGCATCTAGTACGAAAAATGAGTCTTTTTCCTTACCTTTACAACAATCGAAGAAAGCCATTTTTTTGGGCGGTTTGTTGTTCATTCCTACACGACCGAGGCAAACGGATCAAAATCCCTTGAGCAGCTTCTGGAGCAGCAGCCCTGACGAAATGTAGAAAACGTGATAAGTTAAATACACTTTAAAGTAAAAAAGAAAAGAAAAAAAATACACTTTGGTTGGTGATTCACTTAACTGCTTGATGTGATCCTATACGAAGAATAATAACCCATGGAATGATATCAATAATCAAGCAATAAAAAATACGTAAACAGTATAAGATTCATAGAAAACACGAACCAATAACCGCGCGCTCCTCACACGGGCCTGTGACTGGTAAACTTTTATATATGTTGGTCTTTGAAATCTTTTAGGTTCCATTAATCTTGCCTGCTTTGATTTTCTCGGGCTGATGATATTTGTAGGACTCGAAGATACATTTTGATTTGAAAGCCACATTATTGGAGCAGCAGTCCGATTGGTATATCCAATCTCAGGAGTTTATGATGGGGTACATACCAAAGACTCGTAAACGAAGAGCACCAGATGAATACGATGTGTTTTTACAGAAGTTGGAAGCAGCCCGGAAACGTAGGAGGACAGAAATACAGTATTTACCACTTGTTCCTAGGATTGACGCCAGTAGTCTTATTACAGAAATCGGCCTTAAGGATCGTGTGATTCAGGAGTTGAATTCTCGGGTTTTTAAGCTTGAGTCTATTATTCAGGTGATTTGCGCTATAAAGTAATATAATGCATGTTACAAATGAATGTCTAATTATATGTTTTTAAATATACTTTGTAGGTTCTTGTATGTGAACGAACTTGCGGATATCGGGTATCATTTTATTTTCCGATAGCTTAATTTTCCTTTTTTCTTAAACAATTACTCGTTTTATTTATTCGGGTAACCATATACAGGAGACATTAGACTTTAGCCGATCATTTTCTCATCTAAGCCCTCAATTCCGAGAACAACTGAATCGTGAATTCTTTGGAACGGTTGACACTCTGATTTCTAATAGTTGTTCAGCCCAGATAGATGTCGACTCTGATGATGATATTGTACAGGTAATGTGCTTGTCCCAGTAATATGACAACATACGTTTTTTACCCTTTATCAGCACATACATTTTTTTTCTCAGGAGTATCTTTTACAAGAGGAATTAATGTTGAGGAATCAAGAGGAAGAAAGGTGGAAGGTTGAAGAATTAAAAGCTAAGGAAAATTTGTTTATGAACGCGTTGCTACAGGAGATTGACCGCAGGGTGGAAAGAGAAAAGTTGTTGAATGAAGCTAAGGAGAGAAAAAAAAAGTATTTTTGCATTTCATAAATCAGAACACTGGAAAAGGGCAAAGGCAGACCAAGCTAAACCCGAAAAGAGAACTTAGAAAGATGGTTCAGAGTCATTGTATTACTGGTCCCCAAATTTCTTAGAAGCTGAAAAAAAACGAACACCTCCTATTGGATGTCGGGATCCAGATATGACTCGCTTTTTAAAAGATGTTAAACCTTGGGTGGAGGTATGAACTTATTTTTTTTTTAAATCATCATACAAGTAACATGTAATGTTATTTTTCCTAATATAGCGACCATGTGTTTGTAGAATCTTGGTCGCTTGAACAAAGCTATCGACAAATTAAACATTTATAATGAGTACGACGAATTCATTGGAAAGCCGGGTCCCCTACAATTGTATCTTTCCATGGTCAAAGGAACCAGTACGTGTGGATCGGAGGTTTTGGGAAACCTTAGTTTGTTTAGATCCGTGGAAAAAAGGATGGCTCATGGATGAGGTAAATGTTAACCAAATTACTGTTATTTTATGTACATCAATAGTTTTTCATTTCTTCTTGTTGTCTCATGAACTATGTTTTGCGGTTATGTTGACAGCATATTGACCTATGGGTCGAGTACATGCTGCACTTCAGACCTGATGACGCAGATTGGGCTATGGTTACTGGTTACTTTGTTCAACTAGTTTTGCAAGATTCAATTCCAATATGGTATGCTAACGGAGATAAGTACCAAATTTCATGGGCCGATGTTGAGCAGGTTTTTATGCCTATCAACGAAAAAGAAAAACATTGGTTTCTAGCACAGTTCGAAATCAGGACAGGGATTGTAACGTTTTATGACAGTGCTTATCAGCAAGAAAAAAAGAGGGGTTCTAACGATGAACAAGAGCAGCGTCCTTGGTATGTGAATATGCGTGCATGTTTACAGGTAATTAATAATTTTTCTAAAAATACTTGTTCTTAAAGATCAACCTCTATATGGCCTAAAAATACATTTGATAAAAATACATTGTTATTAGTATACATGTGCTGAAAATACATTTGCTAAAAATACCATGTGATAAAAATACTCTTTGAAACTATAACTTAAGTACAAAAACCATAAATTACATAGGCTTTTAAGTACATATAACCTTCTTGTCAACAAAGTCAACCCCTAAATGTGTAAATTTAGTCTTAAAATATTTCTCACAAGTACAATTAAGTACAAATCAACAATAAGTTAGGTTTATGTGGTTAGGTTTGTAGTAAATGTATTTGTAATATATATACTCTTCCTCTCCCCATTGTTCTACAACCACACCAGCCAAAAACTTTCTTTCACCAGCCCAAAATTTCCATCATGTCTGATAACATTCTGGTTGAAGTTCAGATGAACATTGTTAGAAGGCTTCCTGTCAAGCAATTACTTCAATGTCGAACTGTCTCCAAGAGTTGGAAGGCTCATATAGACACTTTGCACTTCACAGCTAGTTACGGTGTAAAGGTTCCAAATGTTCCATCTCTTGTGTTGTGCTATCGGCAAAGGTATAAAGGGTACATGTGTTTTTTAGATCAAAATTTATCTCGCACAAATGTGCCTACAAACCTGTCTTATTCTGATATGATACCTGTTGGTTACTCCCATGGAGTATTGGGTTTTTCTTATGGCCCAATTGTATCTGACTTCTTGGCTGTTTTGTGGAACCCATCGATCAGAAGGTCGGTTACAGCATATGTGCCTTATGCCACACAATCCCAAGAATTTGAAAAGCGACTATTGGCTTTTGGGGTAAGGCCTGACAACCTTGACCCAATTTTTCTAAAGATTTCATATCCTTTCAATCCTGAAGAACATGAATGGTCTGTCTTGCTTTTCTCATTTTCTTCTAGAGAATGGAACACTTTAGAAAGTCAATTTTTGCCTCGTCAGTCAATTAGACTAAAAAAGGCAAGTCAATGTGTCGTTGGTGGCCATATCTTCTGGTGTGGATATGAGAAATTTTATTCTAATGATGGTAGCATATACAAAAACTACATGATGGTGTCGTTCGACTTGGTTACCCACCGTTTCCAAGAGTTATACATACCAGATGAGTTGTTAGTGAATCTTCCCAAACCATTCTTTGTTTCTAACTTAAGAGACAACATTGTTCTTTCTGGAAACATAATTTATGATGACTACTACGTTTTCGTGATTTGGCTGATAACGATTGCTGGTGGAAGCATTGCATCTTTTCAGTGTCTACTTAACATACCCACTCCTTGTAAATTGAAATTAATTGGTTTCAATCCTAACAATGACCCCATACTTGAGGTTCAGAACCCGGAAGGATTTTCTACGACTCTTGGAATTCACAACATAGCTTCTGGTACCTTTGTCAGTCTGGGAATTGAAGGAGATGGTGGTTCCTTTTACATCGCCCCCTATTGTGAATCAGTTATTCTGCAAACTCATGTTGATCGAACGGATTATGGTTTACGTAATCTGTTACTGTATGGTCATGTTTAGTATCTTTTGTAATAGGCATCTTGTCATGTTTAGTATCTTTTGTAATAGGGTCGTACGGTCATGTCGCTAGTCTTTAGCCTTCTGGTCAGTTATGTTTAGTATCTTTTGTAATAGGGTCTTATGAAGTCAATAGGTTATCTACCATTGTAGTTGGGTAGTTATGTAATCACTCTATCTTTTGTACTAGGATTATGTATGAAATGAAGTTATTGTTATCCTATTATTTTATGTAGCTTATACTTGTATATATGGCTTATTATAAATTTTATTTTATTTTATTTTTATTGTTTTTTTTAATTTTTAAATACTGAATTTATGTTTATATTATTGCGTCAGCATCAAATGTAGGCTTTGTTAATTTTTAGTGTAATCTTGTTTATTTTCTTGTAATCTTGTTTTTAAATACTTAATTTTTAGTGTAATCTTGTTTATTTTCTGGTTAATTTTTTTTTATCCTATTATTTTTAAATACTTAATTTTTAGTGTAATCTTGTTTATTTTCTTTAATATGTTTCCTATTGCCTACAGGCTGGACTTCCGATTGTTTTAGAACAAGCCAAAGTGTTTGAAAAGAAACGTATAAATCCTGCCAATTATGCCATCACATTCAAGAATGCACACAACATTCCATCACAAGGAGGCTTGTTTGGTGATTGCGGTATTTGGGTATGCATATGGTTATATCGCTTAGCATATGGAAAGTCGTTGGCAGTGGATAATCCGGTTCAAGCTGCTCTTGCTTACCATGAGCGTATCGCTGACTTCTATTTCACACACAAAGTGCATAGTTGGTAGGGTTGTCGGGCTGACAACATTTTTTGTAATTCGGGTACTTGGTTTTATGTATTACTATAAACTATATTATGCCACATGTTTTTAACGTTTATCGTTTGTTTCGTTTTAATTATAATGATGGTCACTTTTTAATTTTTTTTCCAGCATTCTTGAAGGTTTAACACGATTTCGCATACGAAGTGGACATGGTTTCATGGGAAGTTGTTCCACTTGTTCAGGTACACGTTATCATTTGCTACTACCTATGACAATATGCCAAACAGTTTTGCACATAAGGCATTACACATAATATCGTTCACAAATAAAGACAATATGCCATAAAGTTTAGCACATAATAATTAAACATAAGACTAGAAATCATCCAAATGATACGCATTAGATGATTCCGGGTAGGAATTTAAGTTGATGGCAGTATTGGATGGTTGACCACCCCATAACGCATCACCCTGGTAAAGGTTGTTCGAGGTTTGGCCGATGCTAGGATATGACTGTTGACCACCCCAAAACAAATCACCCTGGTAAAGGTTGTTCGAGGTTTGCCCGATGCTAGGATATGAAGGTTGAACACCCCAAAACAAATCACCCTGGTAAAGGTTGTTGGACGGTTGCCCGATGACAGCATTAGATGCCTCACCCATCCAACTCAGCTCATCCCAATCCTGGTAAATTCTTCCGTTCTGAAAATAGTCCTCGTACACATCTGTTGTCGGTTCGACTATTACCTCTCTTTCAGTACCTGTCTTACGTTTGCGATTTCCACTCATATCCAACAACACGGTTCTACACGCCTGTTCTATTACAGGTTCCTACAACACTGATTTTCCCTTGTTTGATGCTCTTTTGGTGGTTGTACTTTGCTGCACACATACTAACTTTATGACCAAAATGCACACACATATATATACATATACATATATATATACATATATATATATATATATATATATATATATATATATATATATATATATATATATATATATATATATGTATATATATGTATATATATATATGTATATATATATATACATATATATATATACATATATATACATATATATATACATATATATATACATATATATACATACATATATATATATATATATATATATATATATATATATATATATATATATATATATATATATATATATATATATATATATATATATATGTATATATATATATGTGTGTATATATATATGTATATATATATATATATATATATATATATATATATATATATATATATATATATATATATTTATATAATAACTAACTTTGCTGCACACATACATATCTAAATTTCTGTCATGTTACAAACTTACCTCTATTCTTGGCAATGGTTGCATACATGATTCACGTGTGTGGCCTTTGTTGCCACACCTGCCACACTTATTTTCTTTCGGTTCTTCATTTTTTGATCGAATACGGTCTTTGTTTTTTGTTCTTCCCGATTGTCGTTTAACCATTACTGGAGGCAAAACCTTTTGTAGGTTACCGGGATTAACCCAATCGGCTTCATCTGCCAGTGGAAAGACCAGTTCATTGTATGTGCCTTTAAGGTTGGTTTTTGTGAACCACGGTAGCGCCCATTGGTTACAGTCGGTCAAAGCTTCTGCCCTACACACAACACACACATGACCACACGGTATACCCGAAAGTTGCCATTGCCTGAAATTGCATGAAATTACATATATGCAAGTCAGAAAGAAAAAATAATAAAATGTAATTAACTTGTATATATAATAAACATGTTGGTAATACATACTTGCAAGTGCATTCTCTTTTTATGAAATCGACTATATGAGAATTATAAGTGTCTAACACTTGGTACATAGCACACATGGCAATGCCTCTTACTTCCCAGTTAGCACTCTTTAGCATTCTGTCTTGCACCTTTGCTGCTGCCCATTCTCCAAGTTCAAATTCTGGTGCGTCTACATAATTATAAAGAAAAAAATTGTGATTATTTCACTGTAAAAAAATGTACCATGCAAAAATTATTTTATTAGTAATTCAGATTATAGAAACACCAAATATTTACCTTGATATTTTTCTCGTCGTTCAAAATACCAGTTTTGTAACAACTTTCTGTAATACTCCAGGAGATGTGTTATTGGAACCTTTCGAACTAGTCTCGTTAAACTGTTAATTGATTCCGCACTGTTAGACGTCAAGTAATTGTATCTATTTCCTTCACAATATGCCCGTGACCACTTTTCAAAACCTGCTTCTTCCAGTTTTTTTACCGCTTCTGGTCTAACAGCGCGAAGCTCTTCGATTGCTTTGTGAAAGTTTTCGACCGTTTAAGATTTGCACGCCTTCCAGTATATATACTTATCCCTATCGCTGCTCAAATTGCAATTCATTTGCAAGTGACGGCAACAATTGCCATGTAAGCAATCTGGGAAAACTTTATTACACGCTTGGATAATCGATTGATGTCTGTCATAAATAATTGCCAATCCAGGAACTGCACCGATGCTCTCTTTCAACTTGGTCAAAAATACTGTCCATGCTTCACCTGTCTCTCCTTGTGCCACACCTGTAGCAATTGGTATGATTTGGTTGTTACCATCCATACCAACAGCAAGCAAGTTGGTACCTTTGTATTTTCCTTTAAGATGCGCCGCATCAATAATCAACAACGGCCGCATGAAGGCTATGAAACTCCGAACCTAAATGAGTAACCATGTATTAGTTTCGATTAATGTAAAAGGAACAAACTTTAAACTAAATTATTAAAAAGTATATAAATATTTAACTTTATATTCTATATAAAAGCAACTCTTACCGCAACACCAAATGCTATAAACACCGACTTAAATCTTCCTGCCTTGTCTGTTTCAATGTGTGTTACTGTCCCCTTGTTTGCTATCCTTAAATTGTGACAATAATACGGAAGCTGCTCAAACGAATCCTCAGGTGTCCCATTTAACAACTCAAACGTTAAATTCCTTCCGCCCCATATTCGTTTGTAAGAAAGGTCTACTTTCCAATCAACCTTAATATCTTTTTGTATATCCCTCACCTTGTATGTTCTGCTATTATCTTTCATTTTTTCGTAAAGTAAATGACTTAATAATTTCATTGTAGCATTACGATGATTAGGACATAGTTTAGTTCGTGAACATGTGTGCACGTCATTTACGGTGGATACATAGAATTTATTACCCACTTTTATTTTGCGAGTGTATATACACCAGTGGCAACCATCGTTTCTGCATTTCACGCTGTACCTCGTGCTTTCAGATTTAATAACTACATATTCAAAACTTTCAAGTAATGATTTCTTGCCTATAGCAAACATGCATTCTTGCTTATTATAAAATTCCCGAAACTTGTAAAATCTAGTATCACTTGTAAATGATTTTATATGAGGCTAGATTTGTTTAATAATTGGAGTCGGGGCCTTGGGTGGAATGGGAATATTTTGAAATGAGTTCTTTTGCCATATCGAAACCGAATCAGGTTTGGTGTGAAATGAAAAATCTTCAACTTTTTGGGTGGGATGATGTAATTGTATAGGTAACAATGGAACATTAAGATCGAATGATATATTATTAGAAGCATAAGATGATTTTACCTCCGTTGGTTGTTCCGTGATTGATATGAATAATTTCTGAGTCTGGTCGTTTTTAGAACAAACATCATGTATGAAGTATTGGACATCATCATCGTCAACAATGTCCAATGACATGGAACCATCCTTGTAAACCAACCTTACATCACAAGTTCCTATCGCCTTGGCAGCGTCCACCTTTTTCTTGATGTAGGCCACAAGGTTATTGTAACTGATGTCTTTAGGTAGTTTAACAGCATGCTTTGACCCTGGATGTACTAAAACCACCTTAAACTTAGACGTGTCTTCATTACTCATTTTTACTTTTTTTTTTTTTTTTTTTTTTTTTTTTTTTTTTTAATTTCCAGAAAACAAACATGAACTATTTGCTAATGCATTCAGTTTTTATTTAGTTATCAATATACATTAGAACATTAGGGAATTAAAGTGTAAGAAACCCCATTCTGTACTTGTTCATTTATGTCATTGTACTTAAATGTGTCTAGTTACAAAGTCGCCCAAAGACCATAAAATTGGTCAACTTTCAAGTCGCCCAGATTACCCACCTTATGTACTTGTACATTTACGAAAATTGTACTTTTTAGCCTAACTGGTACATGTACATTAATACAAGTCAATTTTACTCCAAGTCGCCCAAGTTACCAACTTTATGTACTTGTATATTAATATCATTCGTATACTTTATCAGTCATCCACTAATCTAATATTGTTTTTATTTTATTTTTTTTTTAATTTTTATTTTTTTAGGTATGGACAAAAGCATCTTCGAAACACGTCGTTGGATATGAAGTCGTGGTGGAAAGATTTGGTAACATTTCTTTTAAATGTATACACAGCACACTTGTAAGGAATGTTTATGTGAAATGGCATGATAATACTCTAGTAGGTCGCCCAAAAAAAGTTAATTGAATTAGCTACCGTTTGTACTTGTTCATTTACTATGATCAACCATATCATGTACTTTGTATTTAAGGATATTTCTTTTTGAATATAAGTAGTTTCCCAGATTTCCTTTTCATTGTAGGAAAACAATTCAGGAAAAGCATTCATGTCTTCCTCTTCTAGTAGGTCATACCATAGGAATCAGTACAAATTCCAAGATGTCGCTAACATGACGCATTGCAACTGTCGGCCTCCTTATCCACTACCTGTCAAAGTTTCTTGGTCACAAAAAAACCCAGGAAGAAGGTACAAAGCATGTCCGGCGAATATATGTAAGGTTTATGGTTTTTTAGACCCCGAGCTCCCGTCACAATACTACAAAGACTTGTTTTGGCGAGAGCATGAAGAGAAAAACTCACTAATAAATCAACAGGGAAGTTTTGTGGCGAACTCGGAAGATTCAATACAACTGATTGGCATGTTAGAAAAAGAGATGAAGGAAGTGAAGGCTAAGACAAAAGTTCATGAAATAATTATGTTAATGTTAGGTTTGGTAGTTGTAATCCTTTTCATTGTGTTGTGTTTGTTAGAGTAGGTTTAATGATTCTCATGAACTCAAGTCAAGTTTTGAATGTTTTCAATGTTATGATATGTATGCTTTTGGAAATAAACAACTAGTTGGTAACTTATATGATAATAACTGGTAATCTACCATTAAATAACTAAACAACCTCCACATTATCCACAATAATATCATGTTACATTCATATCCTACAAATTTACTATAGGGAATATTGCACCTTGTATTTCCAGAAGTAGACCGCCATTCGCTCATGATAGGCTATAGCTGCTAGTGTAGGGTTGGCCAGTTCTAATGACATATTATTGGCCAAACGAAAAAGGATTATACATACCCATACTCCGCAGTCACCGTATAAACATCCTTGTTTCGGGACATCCTTGCAGTCTTTCCAGGTTATCTCATAACCGTCAACATCTATTCCTTTTGCATCCAAGACTCCTTGTTCTTTAAGATAATTTGCCAAATTATTTGCAAATGCCTGTGGCATGGTCTTCTTCCACCATTCTCTTCTTCTAGAATATTTAGGAAGCGTGTCGTATAGTGTTATAACACCTGTACGTATATGAAGCTCCCCCGTCGCCCAGTGAGAACTGGGCTCATTAATTGGAAATAGAACCTACATTCTAGCATTAAAACAGTTTACAGTAGTAAGAATATAGGAATTAAAATTAGAAATAAAAAAAATGCTAAAAACATAAAATTATTAAGACCTTTTCCACATCAGACCAAGGCACTGGATATTTACAACCATTCGCCCAATAGCTTCGTATGCTATTGTCCATGACTTGTGGACTGAAAAAAGAACTGGCAATTGCCCAATCAGCATAATGTGGTCGGAATGTCCACATCAAATCAACCCATACGTCTATGTGCTGTTTTTTAAATAGAGGTGTCAATAAGCCATCTTTAGTGAATACCTTATCAAACAATGTACATACAAAATTTACGTACCTCGTCCCGAAGCCATCCATCGCTGCACTCATCTAAAGCTAATAGAGATTTCCAAAAACGGATATCAGCAAACGTGTCTTCGTTACCCCAAGGGAAAATGAACTTAATATCAATGCCGTTCTCAAGAAATTTTTTAATCGAAGGCAGTACAATACAATTGCTTTTCTGTTTCCTCCCCCTCGCATATCTTACTAGGTTCTAAAAATGAATACATAAATATCACATTACGATACTAATGATGAAATGATGACATAATTTAGCAAATAAGCACTCTGGGTGCTCAGCATGCACTCAGAATGGGACAAACAAAATGGAGCATGCAGCCCTATGAAACAAGATCTAATCTAGCAAATAAGCATTGTTCCTTAAAGCTTGGCTTATTGGCTTTCCAATAAGCCAAGATTCAGGGTGTGGGCCCCACTATGGAAGCCAGGATATGCAATTGAAAGTTGGTGTTTTGATCAAGGTCTGTGTTGCAGGGCAACCCTTTGCCTTGCAGCCCACTTTAAGCTAGCAAATAAGCAAGAAATAAAAATCTAAAAAATAAGAGCAAAGCTGATTCCTAAAGTTGAGGTAAGGGATTATATCATGTAAAAAGCTCAAGGTCTGAATCCTTACAGAAAAATCACTAAAATTCCCACAAAATTGGGTATGTCGCTAAATGGTGAATTTTGACTCTTTAGAATTTTTAGTAAAGTTGACTAATTTGAGATTTGGTTCATACTAGATGATTGAATAAGTTATGCTATCCCTAAATGACCCTAAATTAACCACCGTAAACTACTTTTGATTCAATTTAAAGTTTTTGACTCCCCAAAATTTCAACAGTTAAGCTGATGTGGGATTTGTATGCAATTTTGACTTTTCCTATAAAAGTGACCAAGGCAATAGTTTTTCTGAGCTATAAAAGTGACCAAGGCAATTTTGACTTTTCCTACAAATAACAACTACCAGCAAATCAAAGAAATTCCAAACACCCCTTATGTTTTCACGATAAATGTGGTAATTAAACTTGTATATACCTCTACAAATAGTTCCAATGGTGGTAGTTGCAAAGCATCACTGAAATCAGGAGGGGATATGTTTTCACGATTAATTCTCAATGAAAGCCTTCTCACGACTCTTGGAGTAGTGTCTGGAGGTGATGTATAAGGGGACCTGTTAAATTTGCCTGGGTTCCTCTTTCGTTTCACTCGGTTGAAGATAGATCTTACATCATTAACTAGTACAACGTTGATGTCAGACGACAACATATTTTGTGCCTGAAATAATTTACAATATAATCAACACATGAATAAAGTATTTGCTGTAAAGAATCTAGCGAGTGTGAAGACTATACAATCGTTTTCAATGGTATTCATTTAACAATAAAATTACCTGACTGGTATGCTTGTCAACATCCACATCAATGTAAATAACTTCGTCTACATTGTCACCACCATTTCCCCCGTCCCCTTGTGGTTCTCCTGGTTCCTTACCCACATTCCCAGCCCCCTCCTTATCAACGCCGTCCTCCTTAGCCGTTGCTTCTCTCATTTCAACCCCCTCCTTTTCAACATCCTCAGTTTCGTTTTTATCAACATCCATATCCATCAAAATCCTCAGCCGGTTGTTGTTGTGTACTAGCGGTTGTAGGTTCCAATTCTGACCCATCCTTTGTATCCTAAAAAAATTACAAAATGAAAAACAAAATAGTCTCAATACGAGTAAAACAATATAATACAATACTAAATAAATTTGGTAATATTGTAAATAGATACTTACTTCATGAGGTGTTAGTTCAAATTCGGAGAAGGCAGCATTCAAATTCGGCAAGGAAAAAAAATCAAACCTACTGTTAGTGTTAACTTGCATAAACTCGGTACAACGATCAGTAGACGATTGGAACGTGGCTTTCATAAGTTGTGTCATTGGTCCTTGAAACGCTTCTGTATCCGTATAAAACAACTTATGATCATCATCTTGAACAACACTGGGCTTATTTGATGTGTCGCCATTCACATCTGGGAGAAGAGTCTGAAATACAAATATAAGGAGACAATAAATTGCACACAAGCGTTATTCATACCAATTACGCTACTATAAAGAAAAGGAATTAAATTTAATTTGTATTCATACCTTATTGTCACATACAACATCTTGGGTCTTTTCATCATGGACTTCCAAACCAGTTGTGTCGGCATGCACATCTTCGGACTTTTCATCACAGACTTCCAAAGTTGGTGTGTCGGCATGCACATCTTGGGACTTGTCATCACAGACTACCGAATTTTGTTCAAATCTCACTCCTAACACATCCTCAAGCACCCCGATCCTTTTTTAACAATATCTAGCTGAACTAATAGGTTTGAGACATCAACGTCTCCAACACGTTCTTCAATGCCTCCTACTGTAGACTTAATAGACTTAAGCTCACTTTCAATTTGATCTCTATCCAACCTTTGTGACAATTCATCCTGTACATGATGTTCATTAGGACCCACTTCATCCTTGTCGACTGTTTCACCCTCAACATGATGTTCATTCGGTCCCACTTCATCCTTGCCGGAAACAGTTTCAATCTGTATATGATGTTCATTCGGACTCACTTCATCCTTGCCGGAAACAGTTTCAACATAACCATCAGAAATATCAGTTTTTGGGCATGTTTGCCCAATCTCATGATGAATAGAATCCTCTTGTAACACTCCTGATCCAACACCATCTCCAGCAGCATCTACACTCCCACCAACGCCTGCACCACTTTCATTTCCTTCTCCTCCATGCTCATCAATGTTTACATCAGCTTGAGTACCAACCGTTTGCCCAATGTCATGATGAATAGAATCCTCTTGTAACACTCCTGATCCACCACCATCTCCAGTAGCATATACACTCCCACCAACGCATGCACCACTTTCATTTCCTTCTCCACCATGGTCATCAATGTTTACATCAGCTTGACTACCAACCTCTGTTGCAGCATCATCATCAGCATTACTAGAATCGTTGGGCATGTTAACGTAACCTTCAAATCCATCAACATCAGGTTGTACAACTGTCACTGGCTCAACCGACATTTTTGTTGCATGAACAAGTGTAACGCCCAATGAATACACACGTTGCAATGACCAACAAACACACCCTAACTGCATCCTCATCCGATAATGCATCCCATTCTTCACCAGGTTTCAACATTGCAAACAGCTGCTCACCCTTTATTTTCTTAGTCCTACGGGATTTGTTTTGAGGAAACAATCTATCATAGAATGGACTATGTGGTAAACCATGAACATTAATAAAATGTTCACTAGGGACATGCCCAAAAACAAACCCAGTTATCATACAAAATTGTTCACGGCCAAATTCAAGCACGTTATCACCTATTTTAAAAGTAAGGGAAGGGCAATCCTCACTTTCATCAACACTAACCTGATTTTGATAAAAATAATTTAGCAAATGGGTATCAGCAGAAAAGGGGGGATGTCTAACCATGGCCCAAATACAGTGGCCCGAAACAAGATTGCCCTATTAGTATTCAACAACCCTCTAATTATTGTAATGTAATCTAATCTAGATCTAACTGTTACCTTTGCGTCAGCCATTAGAATATGGTATCAAGTAGGGTTTGAGTTGCAGGTATGGCGAGGGGTTTTAATTGTGAATGATGGCGAGTGGTTTCTTATAAAATGTGGGCGGATACTATCAATTATGGTGAAAAGGCAATAAATTGAACGGGATGATCGTGGGCGAGATGGTTTCTTATAAAATGTGGGTGAGATGGGTTGCATTCCTCAAAGATGAAAGGGAAAGATCAAAGGGATGATCGTATGAGTGATTTTGTGTGTAACTGAAAGATGAAACGGATGATTTTAGTGTTTATGTGTGTGTGTGTGATAGTGTGTGTAAAAAGGTAATAATGTGTATTTGTGTATAAAGGTAATGTATAAAAGTGTATTTTTAAAAAGTTAAATCAAGTATAACTTAAATAAGTGTACTATTATTTAATAAAAAAAAGATTAGTGGGACCAAGTGTAATCCCCCGTAAATTTCCCTATAAATAATAAAAGTAAATCAAAGACTAATATATCATTTTGTTAATTAATAACGTTTTTACCAATAGCAAAAATTTTTTTTTATATATTTTATTATCAAATATGCTATGTTACTTAAAATCACTACGATATTCATAATTCTCTTTGCTTGGAACGATGCTCACACATGTACCACTATAGTCTAAAATCGCGAGAATATTAAAATTTTCTTTATTCGTTACGAACCTGCATTTTCGAGACATTTTTCAAAAATTAC
>JARVZY010000790.1:0-20691 GCA_030686995.1 Artemisia argyi | reverse complement strand
CTCACTCTCTGTTATACATGGCAGGACATGGTCACGCCATGTCTTTAAGTTTTCAGGACTTGGTTCATCTTTTGAGTCATGATCTGGCTGACGTAATCTAACAAATGAAAGACAAGCGTAGGTGAGCGTGCTTCAGTTATAAAATGATGACTTATATGCTTAAGGTTCAAGGATCATTAGATTATCGTAGATACTTGCAAAGCTGTTACACTCTTTTCTGAGTTCTGAGTCATATTAACAGTTAAGTATCACTAACACTCGTGATATCAAAGCAATGTCTTTTCATGTTTAATAGACTATTGGTGAAAATGTTTAAAGAGCTTAAATGCGTTAAGTTGGGCTGTTAAATCTCAGGAGGAAACATTAGTTGTTATAAAAGTAGCAAAGAGAATGAAACTAGGCGTCGTTTGATGATAATTCTCAGTTCATGATAGCCATGTTACGGTCAGTTTTTATTTGAATTACATTCTCTTTTTGTGTAATTTTCTGTAAATATATATCCCCAACCCCACAAGCTTTAGGGTGTCCCCAACTCCCCATGATAATTACAACATTTAGTTTTAGTTTTAAAACTGTTTACTTGCCATTTTTTATCATTACAATGAGCTCATGATGTTGACATGGTAATACAAGACTCCCTGCTTCTCTATCATATAACATATTTGGTTGAATTGTAACCGTTAAAATACAGGAACAATCAAGCGTTGCTATTTCAATGAGATGGAGGAAGTACTTTTATTGATTCCAAATTTAGCAGATGACAGAGTGTTCTAACTTAATTACGATCTTCATTTCAGAGAATGTGGATTAGCACATTCTTTTAGTACGTTTCTTTTTCTATATTCTGAAAATTTAAACTTTGTTTAGTACTTTTCATTATACTTTGACTGGCTTCCAAAACTTACTAGTCAAGTTTTGTTTCATTAGGTTTTCTGCTGTAAGTTACATTGATTTGAAAACTGGTTTAATGACACTTGACAACTGTAAATCTGCACTTTCAACCATCCATCGCCAGCCTAAGTTGGATTGTTTAAAAGGTACGCCTTCTGTTTCATGAGCTGAGATTACATGCTATTTTGATTTTAATCTATGGTTTGGTTGCAGATTGCTCAATTCTGGAACTTTATATAATGGTTTGCATGAAAAGGTTGGAAGTCAAAGAACAATAATCATATAATTCCAATTCTGTCATGAAAGGTTAGTGCAAATATGACCAACAAATGAAACCTTATACTGTTTTAGTGATTTCTTATAACTATATTTATGCAGGGGACTGGGGGCTGAAGATTATGAATATTAAGTTGAGGCTCGAGATGACGGGTAGTTGAAATTTGGATGCTTGATATATTGGTAGAAGTAGATATGCCACATAAGGATTCTACAATTGTCAAATAACTTATTCCTTCTTTTCTTTTTACCATTATTGTTGGAAATATATGCAATAAATGGGACAATTGTTTGACATAATTGTAATGTTTCTACTGGTATGGATCAAGTAATTGGTTAGCACTGACCAATTTTTATTTTGCATTTGAATTCAACAAATATCCATTTGGACATGTATTATTGGGATACAGCCTTTTTGAAAGTAACGACGTTTCTCGTCATTATTGGATGGTAAGGTTCCGTTAGTTGAGCCAAAAAATGACGCCTTTTTCTCGTCACTAATCTCATCAAATAGTGACGACTTTAGCCACTTGAGTGACGAAATTAAGTGACGAAGTGGGTTGTCACACACCCTTAAGTGACGACTTTAGCTTGTCACTAAATTTAGTGTCAAATTCCAGTTTCGTCACTATTAACTTAGTGACGGAGCTATAGTGACGACAAGTGACGACCTTGATTTTCTTGTAGTGAATTAACAATGGCACCCAAAGGCCCAATACATAAAGAAATATCTTAACAGGTAATTTTTCTGTATTTGTACTAATCGTCTTTACTCTATTAGAATTTTGAAATTTTTATGACAATTCTGCATTTGAACTATTTCACAGATTAAGAAGGTCCCAATGAGCTGGGAGTAATTGCCAATCAGTTGCACTGATGTAAGTATGTAACGCAATTAATCTTAAACTCAATAATATGTTTTATAATTTATATTTCTTATTAGATATGCTTTGCATTTTGGCACTTCATTTGACAGCAGGATCATGCCCTCTTCACACAAGTTTCATCTCCGGCTTCAATGTTTTGATCTCAGATCAAACAATTGCCCATTCATGAAATTTTTATTAAATGCAATATGTGTAATTATGTTCCTTTATTTTGGGACTTCTTCATAGTTGTAGATGATCTTGTTATATATCATTTGGCTTTAAACAAGTTCGAGCACTTAAATATGTTCTAAAACTGAGATGAAATCATTAGACATTAACATAGTTGACTTCTGAGTCAAATTAGTTTATAATATTATAGAGCATATATATGCTTTTTTATGTAAGGACGCTACTGAGTATTGAACATATTTGACAACGATATGAAAGCTTTAATTTTTCTGTCAATGATGATCATGTCATATTTAATTGTTCAAAATTCAAATTAAGAGGTTTTGTAACACATGCAAAAAATTTTTTCACTGTTTCTAAGTATTTCTAACTGTTTACATGTCTTATGAACTTATCAAACTATTATCCTTGAGAATTTATTCTGTCAATTGTGAATTTCGTTATATATATATTGACCTGAAAAGTCAAACTGACAAATAATGTGTCTGAACATCAAACTCGGGAAGGTCATTTTATTTACTTCATTTCATTGTGTGGGATGATAGGATATTTGACTACCATTCAAACCAAGAACCGTAAAAAATGTTAAATTTTCACTGTGGTTAATCGAACAATATACGGTACTAAAGTTATACCTGTCATTCCCTATCATATGGCAATTGACTGTTTTAAAGACAGTTGCATTCTTTTTTCAGCTAAACTTTAGTGCAGCAAAAGATTTGGCCATGTCTATTGCTTCAGTTCATGACTTATGCATACAAATAATATAAGAAAAATACTTAATATCAAAATTAGGTTCATGATGCTTAAAATATGGAATCCATCTGATCTGCTCATCCAATCATTAGTGCTAACGTTTTTTTTTTTTTTTTTTTTTTTTTTTTTTTTTTTTTTTTTACCAACTAACAGAATTAACCTGGACTAAACTTGGTTCACACATAGCACTACAGAAAATAACATGATCTATAACATCTCATATCAATAAGGTCAATACAGAATCCGGGTTCTTTTTTGCACAAGATACCAATGTACTGTTTCATTTATACTGTTTTATACATTGTACTCTTCTTTTATATCTAAGTAATTACAAGATGGCTTTTTTTTTTTTTTTTTTGTCTCGTTTGTCTAGCCAAAAAACTTTCAAATACCGGGTCTAATGAAAAATTCCTCGGTGTTTGTGCAGAAAGACCTAAATTTAATAGCCAAAGAGACTTGCTAACCTGGCCATGGGTAAGACCGCTTTTTCCGCCACCATCTTTGCCTTCTAAAGGTTTCAAATCAACATTTAACGACTCTAAAACATTGAGATGGCTACTCTTTTTTCTCGGCACAACACAAACCAACGCCTTATTTGCATTTTCATCTACGCTAAACACTTGTATCTGCACCCACATCAACATGTGAAATGCAGAAAATCTTTTCCCTGAAAAGTCATTGTTTGAACTTTGAAGGAAGAACTGAAGGCAAAAACATTGTTTACTTTGCAATGCGAGTAGTGGTATATTGCATGTAAGAAAGTGGAACATGATTTATTTGCTTACTGTTTGGGATCTTACTTTGGTTCAAACCGGGTCAAACAAGAGAAATTTGAAGATTTTTTAATTCACAATTTGGACATGAGTTTTAAGCAAATAGTTTTATTCTTTTTACTTTGACCACTGTTAATTTGAAAATTACATATGCAGCCCTTGAACTTGTTTAATGATCTGTTTTTACAAAATTTATAAACGAAATTACATTGCGTCATAAAAGTCAGAGTTGAATAAAAATTTCAAGCTTAAGTTAAAATTTTATGAATTTGCTATAACAGAAAATTGTGCATGTAATCAAGTTCTGAAAATTATATTTTTTCATACCTTGAGACACTTAAGATTATAGAATGCAAAAATTCTATTTAAAATTTTGAGTAAATTACACCATTCGTCCTTGTGGTTTGCGTTGACCGACGAGCTTCGTCCCTTGACTCAAAAAAATGCACCATTCATCCTTAAATGCCTTAAATGCAAAATGTTATCTACCGTTTGTCCTTCACTCTAATGGCCCTCAATTACTTTCGTTACGTGATACCCACATGAGGGTATTTTGGTATTTTTACCATAAACTTCATCTTCTTCAATTAATACATCATCTTATTCATCTTCACCACCATACACCACCATCTCACCACCTCTGGTCACGATCACAAACCCCAATCATCATATTCATTAGAGTTTTTTTTTGCCAAAAAGTCAAAAGTACACACATATCCGTACATATAATCACAACCACGCGCATATTATTCTTCCTCTTCTTTATAATCACAACCAGAAAAGTCAAACTAATAGATATTTGTCTTGAACATTAATCTGTGGTAAAGTATTTTAGTGCTTCATTTCATGATTGATAGTAAACCAAAAACAGTATAAAATGTATCAAGTTTAACCTGCAGGTGAAAACGATGTACACTTAAGTTATAAACCATGGTTAATATTACATGCCAATAATGACAAATATTTGTATTTTCGACTACATAAATTAGAATTATGCACTATACTAATAAACATTCTTCTATCCTCTCTGCTTTTCCTCGTATGCTTTCTGTAGCGTGTCTAAAAAAGGGCAACTGATGCCTCGATTGACTGTTTTAAAGACAGCTGCATTCTGTTTTCAGCTCAACTTGAGCACTGCAAAAGAATTGGCCAGGTCTATTGCTTCGGTTACATGACTTATGCCAGGTCCCTGCATACAAATGTATGAATATACTTAATACCAAAATTAGATCAATGATGCTTAAAGCATGCAATGCATCTGCTCATCCAATCATCAGTGTTGAACCTGTTTTACCAACAAACATAATTAAACTGGACTAAATTTGGTTCACACATAGCAGATCACAAAATCAATAACATCTACCTGAAAGAAATCCACAGAATTAACCAACTGTTTGTAGAAAAACCCAAGTGGTGTATTGCCTTGCTTTGTTATAGTTTTACTTTTAGACTGCAAATACACCTGCTGACCATTTGTATAAGAACTTCAAACCTTTTTTTTTTTTTTTCCTTCTTCTTCTTCAGAATAAAATGTGAATGCTCTTTTGCATTCGTCTGTTTTGTAGTTATTATACTTTTTATTTGAACATCTCTACGGTTAAAAGACGGCTTTGTGTCATGTTTGAGCCATTTTTTTAGCCAAAAAGCCCTTAACAAATCAGACATGCACTAATGACCTTTTTGAATAAAAATGTTAGATTTTTAAGTAACGCTAAGTCTTATAAGAAAAGCTAGGTAAAAAATGACCCAAATGGGTGACAAAGTCACCTTTTAGTAACTAAGAGTTAAAGAAAGTACAGTGATTAAAATGGGACAACTGAAAAGTATATTGGCATCTGATACAATCACTCCAATAAATCCAGGCTTGTGAAATAACGCTAGATTCATCGCCTATGCTACGAACTTTTAGCAACACATAAAAGCTGATAAGCTAACATATTTTATACAGCATATTAACATTGATAATTTGATTTACATACTGTATCGTATTAAGAACATACAATGTGTTTGAGGTTGAGATCTTGACTAGAATTTGGAAGAATTTAACCAGAAAAGAATTTTTGCCAAGATTGCCATGGTAGAAATCCACCTACAAAATCGACAAGATACTACAATATTAGCTATCATGGAATCCAAATGTTCTATATGGGTGTTTTGTATTGCGTTATAAAACTGATTCTGTGATATAATGATCAAAATCATATAAATAGCTATAACAAAATGCAGACATGTTGCAGCTACTGAAAGCTCTGATAATGACAATCAGTGGCAGCTCTTTAAGTACGTAATTACGTATGGGTTGAAAATGCAAAACGTCCCTTATTAATTCACTAATAAGTCTTGTTCTTACCGCAATTAGGGCAGCGTATATACTCCTTTTCAATCAGAACAAGGCCCGAACCGCCACACTCAATGCATTTCTTCTGAGCCACCTGTCATGGATAAAATTTTATAAGTTCATATCCATGATTAAGGGGTGTATAGTGATTGCTTATTAAACTTGTTAATGCTTTATGATATAATACAATCCAAATAGCTTGTTTGGATTCAATTTTGGCAGTGGTTATCACTTATTCTTATTCAAGGACTTTAAAGGGTAAACTGATCAAGCAACTAACAAACTGATTATTCAGAACTCATAGTTTTACACACTAAGTCTCCAATAATCCAATAACCATAGATAAGGGGTGTCTGAGTTTGCTTAAATTCGCTCATCTACTTCAAAAATAAACAAGCCAACTCGTACGCGAGCTTAACTCAAACCACTTATCTGTAATAGACATTTTAATCAGTATTCAGTATTCTGAAACACCCTCTTAAATTGCTTATATCTAAGGGAGTGTTTGGGTATGCTCATATCTAAGGCTCTGCTTAATAGCTTATTCTTTCCCCAAAAGAGATATAATCCCATGACATTAGGCTTTACCCAAAGACCATAAATGATCTTAATATCTTTCCTAAAATTTTAATAAGTTGTCAAACTGCTCAAATCAGCTTACCCGAACACCCCCTAAACTTCATGTTGTAGATAAGCCGGGTCGAGTTTCAAGCCTAATTATTTTTGACATTTTCTAAATGACTATGCTATCTCAAGAATTGGTACCTCTTAATTAACCGTATAATACATAGAGACATACTTAACCTGTTTTATATAGTGAAGAAAATAAAAATTAATTAGGCTTGTGAGACCAATCGAGCTATACGTATGGAGCTCATACGGCTCGTGACTCATTTACACACCTAGTCGTACCAAACACAATAATGACATAATGAACTTACAATTCTCTTGCTGAATTCGATTCCAGCAACAACAAACGGCGTAACTCCAGCTACAAATTCCAAAAACCCAAACACAATTTTATATATATATATATATATATATATATATATATATATATATATATATATATATATATATATCTACCTATTATATAAGTAAGGGCAATTTTAACCGTAGAGCCCTTACAAAAAGACACGTCAGCCTCTGTAGAGCCCTTAAAAAACAGACACGTCAGCATCGGTAGAGCCTCAAAAGAAGACCACGTGTGGTAACAGTTCGTAGAGCTTTTGTGACTATCACACATTCACACCTCTCTGCATCTCTCCCATTCATTTCATAACCCACATTTTGTATACATCCTATTCTACTTCTCTCTCACACACATATTAACAACTTTTATCTTTACATTTTGAAGATTTTTGCTCAAATCACTCAACCTTGTCTTCAAATTTGTATGTAAACATGCATTTATTTTTTTATTTTATTATTATTATTTTTTACATCTATGGATTTTCATACGGTGTCAGCTTTGCAGGAAATATGTGTGTCTGGCGGGTGTGTATTTTTATTGTGTGTGTGTCAAGCTGGATCTCCGAGGTGGTCCGAAGGAATCAACCAGGGAAGATGACCGGAGAAATATTATCGAGTTTGGCCACCGTAGTGCCGGCGGTGCCAGGGTGATGCGCTAGACCTAAAGATGATAGGTATGGGAAATGAGGATTGTGCTAGATCTGAAGAAGTAAAGTATGTCAGTAGTTTCCATACGCTAGCTTCTTCTTGCATCTCTCTCACTTTCTCGATTTACCTTCCCTTTAACAATCTTGAAAAGATTTCCGGTATGTACTTGATTCCATAATTTTAGTTTGTATTTTCTTTAAAATTTTCAACAATACCGTATGTAATCTTTATGATTAACTAGGGTGGGTCATGGAGTTGTTCCGGATGTTCTATGAACTTCTGAATTCTAGGGGCTTCAAGTAGGAGAAGAAAAGAGATAAACTTCAAAGTTCAAACCGTACCCCAAGTACAGAAAAAGAAAAATGAGCTCATTTAGTTTTTAAATGTATGTTGGCCACTTGGCCTTAAAGTTTTTTATTTGATGTTTTATGTTTATTTAATCAGGTGGCGGGGGTGATGAACGGATTATGTGCTTAATTGGAATGAACAAGATGATAATGATGATGATACAAGTTATTATTGTTGCATGGTTACTAAAGCATTTTTTAGATAACTCATTTCATACTTCTGTGTAGAGTGAAATAAACATGGGACTAGGATCTTATCTTACTTTGTGTTTATTTTTTATTTTTTTTATTTTTTATTTTTTTTATTTTTTTTTAGTCTAAACTCTTAAGGTTATATGTTTGTTCTTTGATAATGGGTATTTAATTTGATGATTGGTGGATGATGAGTTAATGATAGATGTGAAATATTTGAAGGTCAGAATCGAATAACTATTCGTCTCAATAATGAGAAGAGTCGCAAATAATTTTTCGGAAACAAATTTTACCCTTGGCATGCGTTATTTTTCCATAATTGTTTTTTAAGATTGCCTTGGATGTGCAACATAATGCTGGAGTATTACAGTAATTAAGAAAATTTTACTATGGCAAAGATGAGTAGATGGCATTGAAAAATGCATTAAGATGTACAAGTCTCTACGTTCTCATATATGTAGTGAATTTTCACTTTTAAAAAATGATGTTATCGATCTACCCCTACTTACATTCTTTGAGACTTGCAATTCACTAATGTTGAATGCTTCTCTCAATTTTTATGTGATTTTGGTATTTTGTAAAGTACAGTATATAAGTTATAAGAACAAGAACAGGGTATGGAAAAGAAAAAGATATCTATCATAAAGATTGAGTGTTGGACTTTTCTAAAAAAAAAAGGAAAAAAGTACTCGTATATATGTCGAGTGTTGGACTTTTAGGCAAGTAGGTTAGAGAAAATATGGGAGTAAAGATATTGTGGAGATATGAATTTTAGTTGTGATTGACAGTTTTTGTGATTGACAGTTTCATACTTTCAGCAGTTAAGGGTATGTCATATGAAAAAAAAAAAAAATACTATAGATATGTCTTGCATGATTATATGAACATAAATATATATTTGGTACAAGTTCTATCAATCTTGAATTAAAACATACATTTCATCGGTGAAAATTCTATCAATCTTGAATTAAAACATACATTTTATCAAAGGCTTTCACAATACATGCATCATTACAAGTTTATATCTAAATGAAAGGCTTTCAGAAGACATGCACCACTACTTATTTAAGGTACGCATAGTTTCAGAAATCTGTATGACCTATAAATATTTCACCTAGATACTTTCTTTTAAAGAATCATGATCTAAAGAAGAAAGATAATAAAGACAAGTAAGATCAAAACATATCTAACGAGACTTAAAACATAATAAGAACATATACATCCTTTCCAACTAGGTTGTGTAGGTTTTTTTTTTTTTTTTTTTTTTTTTTTTTTTTTTTTTTTTGCTAAAAAAGGGGGTTAATCATATGCTATAATATCAAAAACTGAAATGCCATGAAAAAGCCATAATAAGATACGGAAGAATAAATTACCAGAAATGTGTGAAGAACAAAAACGTAAACCTCAGTAACCTCCGTGTGATATCGGATGATTATTATCGTGTTTTAAAAACGTCGATGTAAGTTGTTTTGGGCTGTGCTACGCACAGCCTTAAAAACTTCCTAGTACCTATTATATAAAAAGGGGCATTTGTTACTGTAGCACCCTCAATAGATGACATGTCAGCACCTAAGTTTATGACACGTCAGCACCTAAGTTTATGACACGTGTGCTTTGTGAGAAAAAAATATGAGAGGATGAATGTCTTTGGGTTCGCTTTAGTTTAATCGTATCAGCTGTCAAGAGACTCAAAAGTCTGTAATAAGCATGACACTGTTAACTCTTTGAAATTTATGACCTCCTCCATCTTATATTTATTTACTCAGCTTTTCTACCTACTTTTTACCTTCCCATTCAACAATTTCCAAGCCACATTCATCATCTTTCATCGTGCCCTCTCTTTTCTTTTAATTTCTAAAGCAAAACTATGTCAACCAGTAACATGTTAGAGTGTTATCCGGATTCATTTACTTGAGAGGTTATCCCAATATGCTACTTTACTTGTATCATTTGTATCAAGGTAGATTACTTTTTTGTTTACCATGTTCTAAAAAATAAAGACGAACATGAAATATTGTCTCATATTCTTCATTTTCTGTGGCCTTTAAAACATATCCATTATTATAATTCTGGTAAGTTTGATTTTTCGTTTGGTTGGTTGTAGGTTGAATGAGGTGTGGTGGTAGTCATTGATCTTGAAGAAAGGGGATGATGATGTCTTAAGAACCAAAACCTTATTGTATGGCTGGTATGTATATCATATATATATCATAACAGTAATTTATATATTTATGTGGTTTGGGTTCTTCACTTCAATGGATATCGTGTTTAGGGTCGAATTCAATAAGGACGAACACTTGATCACTTGATGTTAAGTTAGTGAAGAGTGGACTATCATTTTTTTACAACGGATGTGAAGGTGGTTGTGGTTGTGGTTGTGGTCGACTGGTCGGTGTTGCCGGTATGTAAAGTATATCAAAGTTCTTTGTTTGAATGTAATCCATAGTTTTATACATTTAACTTATGTTTTGTTTGAAATCTAATTATCACTCCATGCATAATGCATTAGTGTGACTTTCGGGAGCAACTGCAAAAGGAGCACAAAAATGGCAAAATGCAAGGGACAATGATTTAAAGAAGTGAGCCAACTAAAGTAAAAAGTGTACAAAGTGCACATTCATGCTTTTCCTTATACATTACAGATCTATTTACTTGTATTGTTTATTAACATCTTGTGTTCAGACTTCAGAGCTAATTACAATTTCATTGTGATTGATAATCATTTGCTTGCTTTTACAAGATTATGGTGATTAACACAGTAAAACATGTAAAAGAGAAGTCTATAGATGGAGGCATTGAGCTGAGATGCACACCATTCTATCTTGTAGAAGTTGAAAATAAACCATACACTCAATAAACAATAATGTAAGTTCGAGCAATGTTCTTTGTCAGATTTTATTTAGTAGTAGTACTTTTATGTAGCTCAGCTCATGATCTAAACTTAATATGTTTTTGGTCATCTTTGTATTCCAAAGTTGTTTTCTTTTCAACATATTTCTAGAAATATAAAAATGAAAATAATAATAATAATAATAATAATAATAATAATAATAATAATAATAATAATAATAATAATAATAATAATAATAATAATAATAATAAACTTGAAAGAAAAAGTCATACCAGTACATACGCAAGATTTTAATTTTCAAAACATGTAATATACATGAAGATGCAAAAATAGGAAAAAATTGAATCAAAAGATCATTGCGTGAAGAAAGAATAGTCAGCACTCTGTGCATAAATAGTTTGGTTTGATAGGAAGGTGTGGCAGGGAAGGCATGGTAGGAACAGGAAGTGTGGAAATGAGAGAAGAGTGAGTAATGTTTAGTAGCCAAAATAAGATATAAAAATGATATATGATGTGAGGCTGTTGGGTGAATGAATGAGTGCTTTATACACAAATTTTTTTCAAAGTCTTCAATAGTGCGTAATTATATGATTCCCCTATCGCTCTATCAGCCTATGTGTCATTTACTGTGGAAGATGCATTCACGGTATGGTGCGGTTCATCGGTTCATCCTTTCCACGAAGAGGAACGCGATATTAACTAATCAAGATCGTTGATAAAATTCACGTGATATTTGGGATTGTGTTATGCATTCAGTTTCCCCAACACTGAAAACTTTGTGGGAACGGTTAAAATAATGTAAAAATCATTGATTAGGTTCAAAAATCATTTTTGAGATAGATATTCGACTATATTAAATCAACATAGTGACAAAGACCATAATATTGATTATTATCTTGGTATACATGAGACACGCAATTGATAAACTGAAATAAGGACTTAATAAAGAGTCAATTCCTTTTTTTGGGTAAAAGGTCAACGACCCGGTAAATATATTACTCCAAAAAACATTTAAGTACAAAGGATATGGGTGAATCCCATATCTCAGCCCGTTACATAGGCGAAAAACTTACATAACAAGATACTTCCTATTGTCAAAACAAGAAAACAAACCATTACTCACATGATAGTAGTGACTCTGACAAAAGATAAACTACTTCCTACGACCTTGGAGATTAAGACCATAAATGGCATTAAGAGCATCCAATTCCCCTGGAAGATCATAAATTTGCTTCGAATAATCATCATAGTCATACTCATCTTCACGCTCATGACCACCACCAAAAAGATTTGCTGATTCATCGAACGTGTTAAGAACCTCCTCCTCTTCACTATCCGAAACCACAACCTCACCCACCTTCGAAAATGGGTTAGCTCTCTTAGTGACAGAGGTAGACGGAATAGGATGACCAGCATCATCCACAAGAGTAGCTTTCCCATCGATCAGCAGCTTTTCAATCTTACTAATTTTCTCAACAATAGGAGTAGAACCAACTTCTATTGTTCCCATAGAATCACTCACAAGTGGTTCTTGCGTAACACTCACAAGAGGGGCTTGTGGACTAGTACCAGTCGTAACTGACTCATCCTTATTAACTTCCATTGTACTGCCAGCATCCACATCCATGTTAGTAACAACCTTAGGAATATCAAAACCATCTGTATCATCCATATTAAGAGCATTAAACTGATTAGAAGTAGTGATCTTGGTTCCACTCGTACTAACCACATCAGAAACCTTCTTCTTACTGAGATTAGCTTTCTTTGATTCAGGAAGAGTCTTTTTGGGCTGATATTCAAAATGCTTACCCACCACAGGTTTGGTAAAACCTCCTCGACCCGAATTCGAAGCAACATGCTTTCCCTTCTTTTTATTGTTAACAGGCTGGAAACCATCACTTGCATTCATAGTAGGTTGAGCATTCGGTATGACAACCTTAGGGCACTCAACCAAAGTATGTCCAAATACCTTGCATTTATCACAGCGAGGTGGTTTCCACTCATATTCAACCCGGATCTTTTCAATAGTCGAACCCGTACCATCAAGTAGAGGAATCTCAACAGTGAGACTGTCCTTTAATAGCTCATCCGAATTTACTTCAATCATACACCTAGCAAAGCTACTCCGGCCCCAAGATTCCTTGCACATTTGACTAGTAAAGGCATCTAATCTTTTGGGCGTCCCAATCACAGTAGCAAGCAGGCTAAGTCCATCATCTGAGAACATAGCTAAAGGAACATCATGGAATTTAACCCACACCGGAATGTTAGTCAAATCCTCTTTAAGCAAGTTGGTGTTCAATGTCCATGGTTTAAGTATAATAGGGACATTGCGAATCAACCAAGGACCATTATCAAGGACATCATCGACACCTTTGTTCGAAGTAAACTTGAAGAAAAAGAAACCCTTAGCATTCATCATAACCTTTTGTAAACCATACTTAGCCCATGCATTGCGGACATAGTAATCAACAACCGGAAAAGCAAGGCGTTGGCCAAGAAAGTAACCGTAGAGAGTATTCTCAAACCGCGTGTTCACCTCTTCCACTACTTTCATTGGAACTGACAGGTCAACATCAGTCTTCTTCTTGCTACATTCCAACCTACGAAAGTTTGAAACATGTTTCAGAGGTTCATTAGAAGTAGTACCCGCGTAAGAAACCAACTTCACTCCCGTACCATTAGTAGTATCAACCTTGTGAGCATTAGGACCAGAAGTAACACTCTTATTCATATTCACATTTATGCCAAGTGAAGGAGGAGTACTTGTAATATTAACTTCATTAGCTCCAGTCTCACTTTGAATTTTATTCATGGCATCATCAAAATTCTGATGCGCATTATCAATCAAGTGCTTCATAGTATCAGCACTTGTAATCTGCTCCAAGTCGTCACCAAGTGATGTATCTTTCGTAAGTGGAATCGGCTCCACTTTCTGAGTACCATTCATAGAACAATCAGGTGCATCATCCACATTCACACTAACACTACTAGGGTTCATCATTGAGGGTGTACTCAACTCACCAAAACTAGTAACCTTCGACATATCAACAGTAGCATTCAATTCATCAATATTAACATTAGCATCAACAACACCCCTCGAAACATAAGCACTCTTATTACCAAGAAAACCCTTATTCAACATCTCTCTTACCCACGTACAGCAAATCAAATTTGCACAGCCAAGGAAAAAAACCCTAACTGAAAAGTTAGG
The DNA here is from genome assembly GCA_030686995.1 of Artemisia argyi. Taxonomy (NCBI): domain Eukaryota; kingdom Viridiplantae; phylum Streptophyta; class Magnoliopsida; order Asterales; family Asteraceae; genus Artemisia; species Artemisia argyi. Next base: position 6,375 of record JARVZY010000790.1, on the reverse strand, counting down.
GTTTTACACGTTAATCTTCAAGAACACTAACCACCAGTCATGTTGAATCCAATTTGCATGCAAAAAGGAATCGAATAGCAAATTCAGATCACCAAGCGATTAAATTAAAATAAACCAAAGCGCATATATGAATAAAAGAATTGCACCGACCCACTATGGAGTATTATAACATTAATTCATGTTGGTGACAATAAGAAATCATGCAAAAACGAAAAAGCAGATCCCTAACAAAGTTAAAACAGATTTTGAATCACCACCGACCCACTTTAGATCAAATATTAATAAATAATATCGGTTTGAGGAACGAAAAGGGTTAATGGTTTTAGGGAATCGCTTTTCACTTTTTTCGCCAGAGAGTTTCGATGTAGGGTTTTTTTTTCTTTGATTATAAAGAGTCAATTCCTTTGACATTATCGGAATGTTGGATATGGTCCATAATACACTTGTTATGTTTGTGATGCTAGAAGAAACGGATTGTTGTTAAATAGCTTTATCTTATAATCAATACGGTGTTTTCCAATCTTTGATAGCTTGGAAAACCATGATACGGAATATAATTATACGTATTGTCAAAGAGAAGTGATTTGCACTCTTTCTTAATTGATTGACACACTCTAAATTAGAGCGTCTTGACATTTATACCCTCATCTAGAAGACACTCTAATTTAAAGTGTATCAATCAATTAAGGGAGTGTACAAATCACCTTCCATTGTCAAATACTATTTGGAAAATAAAAGTTTGTATTATAAGAGTATATTCTAGATGAGAAAGTGTGGTGATGTCAAGAGATTATATTGAAAAGAGAGATTAGAGAGAGACAAATATTTATACGGTGAGGGAGATGGAGACTATTTTACTTCACACATTTTTTTAAGGGTGATGATATGTATACATGAGTTTTTACTTTGTACACATAAAATGTAATAGATATTGTTTGTCCATATTCATTAATTATGTATGTGCAAAGTAAATTCTTATGTGTACATATCATCACCCTTTTTCTAATACTAATTAACGTGTCCGATGCGAAGATATGGCAAAAGTTAGGGAAGTAAGGTGTTCCATTTGGTTTATCGTGTGAAAAAAAAAGAAAAAAAAAAAAGTAACGTGTTCTTTCAGTTATGTGAAAAAAATCATGAAGCTAAAAAAAGCAATGTTCGAATGTGAAAAAGTAATAAAGTTAACAAGAGTTAGAGTGCGTTTCTTTTTCCTTATGAAAAGGGATTGGACTCACTTATCATTTTAATATTATTTCTTTTTTGAGTGAGATCCATGTGAATAAAAGTGATGAAATTGGTATCCTCCACAACAAGAGGCATATATAGACAATGATAATAAAACAAGATCAAGATTTAAATATGACAAAGAAAAATCGATAAGTGAGGCTTTGTTATAGATGCTGAACAATGGAGGTATTTGATATCAACAAGAACTCATTTTATCTGTGCTTTGTTGAGTATCATAAGGCCAAAAACTCATGTTAATTATAGAAACCACTTGAACAATCTTTAAAACAAACATGAATCATCGTGGGCCGTGCTTAGCACGGCATAAAAAATGTACCTAGTATATATATATATATATATATATATATATATATATATATATATATATATATATATATATAGGGGGCCTTTATTTTCAGAACCCCGTTAAGTGCGAGAACCTCCTCTAGACCAATCATATGTTTTTAAATATTAAATATTTTTATTTAATTCAAAAGGGTATAATACTAAAAGACTTTTTTATATTATTTTTGATTTTTTTTAAAGAAATTTCATTTTTTAAAAACCTTTAATTTTCGGAATTTTATTTTATTTTATTTTAGTTTATTTTTATATATTTTTTATTTTTTTTAGCATGCATGTTTTAAAATTGATTTAGTGCATATGTGTTTTTAATAATTAATTTTTTATTTTGGTTTTTGGAATAATTTTTTTGACATACATGTTTTTCAAAAAGTAAGGTACACATGTGTTTTTAAATAATGTAAATTTATAACAAACGAAGAACATAAATGTTTTTATATACAAAATTCGATATCGATTGAAATACAATTCAAATACATTCTTTATACTTCTAAAACTAAAATCAATAACATAAATGCTATACATGTGACATTTTAGATTTATGACAAACCAAGAACTTAATTATTATACACAAAATTTGATATCAAATGAAATAAAATATAAATACAAATGTATCATGTTTAATTTACACACGCCTTCAAAAAATATATGTGCACACCTTCCAAGAACATATGTGCACGTCTTCAAGAACACGTGTGTTTGAAGTTTCTCATCGAAATCCATTCAAACATGTGTGCACGTCTTTCAAGAACATATATGCACGACTTCAAAAAACATAAAATATTTCAAGTTTCTCATCAAATCCCTTAGAACATATGTGCACGCCTTTTAAGAACATATGTGCACGTCTTCAAGAGCATGTGTATTTGAAGTTTCTCATCGAATTCATTCGAACATTTGTGCACGGCATCAAAAAATATATTTGCACACCTTCAATGAACATGTGTATTTCCAGTTTCCTAAAATCATAAAATGATTAGTATTAGATGATAGTATAGTAAAGTAATAATATATGTCTAACAACAAATCCTAACACACTAGTAAGATACAAAACACAAACACGTCTATACCAATTTTCCCTATAAAACAAACACGTCTACCAGCTCTAAAAGTTAAACACCTCATTCTTCTTTACTAAATATCAATGAATACATTCCAGAGATTAAATGTTTTAAGTGTCAAACCATATATAAATGTTTAATTAGCATGAAGAAGACTCAGCGTTGCCAGAATGACTTATTAGTTGTCGACTCAAGTTATTAGCACAACTAATCTAATTGTGTATTAACATTCCATAATTTTAAACCACCGATTCAATTAAATGAATTTAACAAGGACTTCAACAACCTTCATATAAATTTATTCTATTATGTGTCTTAAACCACCATACAAAGTCATATATTAAAAAGATTATAAAGACTAAGCACGTCTAAGTTCAAAAAATAAAAAACGCTAAGAACCTGAATAATCTAAAAATAATAATAGCAACGAACATATTTTGTTACCAGATCGAATCTTATCATATTGAAACCATGTTTTTTAGATCCAAACCGAATTTCAAAAAAAAAAAAAAAAAAAAAAAAAAAAAAAAAGAAAAAAAAAAAACTTTTCATTTTACAAATAATATAAACAAGCTTGTATATTAAATCAAGAAGAAAGAACCATCATGTATTCTCCTTGTATATTCGGCCTAAAACAAAACACAAAACTTAACACCATAAATTTTAACCTATTTGTGTGTATGCTTATTTGTTTTTGACGTGAATGGATTTGTAAACAAAACATAACCCATAAAACTTGTTATTAGAACTAATTTATAAATAGATGTTATCCAGCCCCTGATTTGTTATTATAACTGAGGTCGAAAACAACTATAAAAGTAAAACACCAATCAAAATCAAAACCAAATTTAAAAACTTACCTACTAGCAGGAACCATTTTTTCATTATCCGAAGATAAAAACCGAATACCATGAATTATAACCGAATATAAAGGGTTACTATCAAGATCCGCCGCTGCAGGTAGGCTTGGGGTGCAGGAGAAGAAAAGTGATTATTTTTTGTGATGGAGGAGGTGGCAGTTAGGGTAGAAAGAATGAAACAAGTTTTTTATTTTTTACCTAGTTACCATTATTAATTCGTTAATTAGTGGGATAGTTAATAGGAATAAGATTACTATAATACCCTTTGTGTTTTACAAATAATAACCAAACTTTTAACTAATTACATTAATGGCACAAATCATCTCATCCATTCATAAAATGATCTAACGGTTCAAAAGGAGTTCCCGCAGTTCTCGCACTTAACAGGGTTCTGAAAATAAAGTTACACTATATATATATATAATAAGAAGAATAATTAAAATGAGAAGGGTAAGAAATAATTCTAGCCACACATTTTTATATGGGAGGGAAAATTTGAATGAAGATGCATCTATTTTTGTAGGTGCATCTAGAATGTGTGGTTATGGTTACTTCTTATCCTTTCTATTTTAATTATTCTGCCTATTTGATCTTAACTATATATATATATATATATATATATATATATATATATATATATATATATATATATATATATATATATATATATATATAGTGAGGATCACGTGCGGATACAATTTTTTAGTGCGGACGTGCGGATGGATCTGGACCGCCCATTCCAGATCTGATCTTGACTTTTTGTAAAAAAGTCAAGATCTGACGCTAATATCACGGTACCAATTGATCATGAAAACGATTTTTTTTTTTGATTTTTTCCTTCTCAGCGATCCTTACTCTAGTTGTGTTCTTTTATTTTTTTAATTTTTTCAAATTTTTCTGAGCACTTTTTTCTTTTTTGATTATGAGTGCTAATGTAATATTAACGATATTATGAGTGTTACCGTGATATTAAGCTTTTTTACATGTAAAAATGAACCGTGATATTAAAAACCCATGATAGTTACTGTGATATTATAAAACCAACGTGATATTAAACTTTTTTACTTGTAAAAATGAACCGTGATATTGAAAAAGTTACTTTGATATTGAGACACTAATTCTTAGATATTGTTATGATTTGGAAAAAGTTCATTTCCAGGTTACTCCAAATCTAAAGGTTTTATCTTTTAAAAATAAAACACTATCTAAATCATAACAATATCTAATTCTTAGATATTGAGACACTAATTCTTAGACAAGGTGAATCCTCTTGCAGTCTTGCTTACTGACTCATAACCTTTTAAAAATAAATGAGGAACGTAGGAAAATTAATAGAGAAGGAAGAAAGTACCTGTTAAACATTAATAATGTAGTGACTTCTTTGGGCCTTTGGAGCTGTTTAAAATCATCACTCGAAAATTTGGAGATCTGCCAGTTTTCTTAAGCCTAACATATAAATCATTCAATCAAAACAAGAATCAATAGGAAACAAGGATTATAAACTAAACTAACTTGATCTATTGAAGTTGTCACGCCTTAATTGATGGAGATAGACACAACATCAACAAGAAATCAATGAGATCTAATCAATTATATACAAGTTTCACATAATCATAAGTAGACACAAGGTGAATTAGCAAATCATCATCAAAGAAGAGCAAACAACAATGATAATGGAAAACATAATTAAGATAGAATCATCAAACCAATACATGATGTTTATGGAGTGATTGAAACCCTCCAAGTTGCTGGAAAAACACCCACCTAAACCCAGGAATCGACCTTAGGGTTTAGGGCTTACAAAAAGTGAAGTTATTATGTTATATTTATAGGCATGTTTTCTGTTGGCAAGGCTTGACGGCGTCCGCTCGTTCTCTTGTCGCCGTCACGACCATTTTTTCACCAAATTGTAGATCTCTTTGTCCTCTTCGTGTGGGCTTTTTGAATCACCTAAATCCGAGTTCGTATGCAAAAGTTATGACCAAAACAATATCAGCTACTCCGCGCGCAAGTTTTGACAAGTTAACACGTGACGGCCTTGGGTGACGCCTTCACATTCTCTCTGGGCCGTCACCACTTTTACTCTTGACGCCGTCACCAAAATGCTCTTGACGCCGTCAGGTACTGTTCTCAGCATGGAAAATTAAGTCTTTGGCGTTTTCTTCACTTTTATGCTCCAAAAACGTCCAAAATGCTTCCTTTTCCAGAATTCACTCCCAAAGGACCTAAAATCACAAAAGGAACGATTTAGGGCAATATTTGATCAAATAAATTCGAATTCGGGCTTAAATGACCCCCTAAAAACGGATCATTTTTCCCCTCATCATATACCCTTACACTTGAGATTTGCTTGTCCTCAAGCAAATGCGCTTTTATTCTAGTCAAAATACAAGTTAGGGGTCATTTAACACTAATATAAATGTAATTACAACAAATAATCATTTCACTAAAGACCAATAGACAAGCACGGAGGTCATACACTAGCACCTCACAAATAGTGTTTAGATACTCACATCTCTCGGGTGTAATAAAGTATAAATTACAATATGGAAACGGAAGATATTTCTCACTACTTGTCATAGCAAAATAGATTACCATAGGCTTGGGAAAGGATCAAACCTCCACCACATGGCGTAAGCACCTAGGATAAACTATCAAAGAGGTCTTTTAAAGGGTTGTAACGTTAGGTGTAGGGATATGAAATACACGGTTTTGTTGGATAAAGGAAATTTTACTGGTGGCGAGTTAACAATCTTGGTTAATTACATGTACAATATGGCGTTGCTAAGCCAAGACTAGACTCGATTTAAGCTAATAAATGAAAAATAACAAAAACATAAAATGAACATAGAATGAAAAGGGAT
>JARVZY010007651.1:0-22439 GCA_030686995.1 Artemisia argyi | reverse complement strand
ATACTTATTCACCACTATAAATTAAACCATCTTAGAACACTCTCAAATCACACAATCACCATCACAATCTCTGATTCTAAACCTCTAATAAACAATTTTTCACAATGATAAAGTCAACAATAACCTCTCAACCATCAGGACCCGTTCGGAGAACCGCACGCATAAGTGTCAAACCAATTTGGTCTAACCACACAATCAACTTAACCTCTTTATCCTTGGATGAATTCTCCTCACCCATAAAAAATGAACATTTTCTAAAGCTTGCATATCCATCTCCATCACCCAATGAACCTAATGAGCCTTTTGTCTACAACTAACCACCACAACAAGAGTACCACCACCCAAAACCATTGTTGTTTCACCCTCTCTACAATGACATCCATGGTCCTCTATATGGAGATCCAAACTTTGAAAATCATGATCACCCAACTCCACCACATTCCGAATCCCAAACCTTTGAGTCTTTCTTTCCTTCGTATGAGGAAATTCAAAGCATTATTGAAAATCACCTCCATCAAGCAATGGAATTTCAAACCACCTTGCTTGACTCCATACCAAACCCATCCTCCAACCAAGAAACCAACACCAACCCACCACCACCAACATCATCAAACGACCCATTTTCACCCACTCATCATCTTGTTTGCTCACATTGTGAGCAAATGTTGAAAATGGGTGAAAGCATCAAGTTGTTGCTTCACCAATTTCAAGATGAAACCCACTTTGCAATCCAACACGTCATAGAACGTTTGGATGCTCTTTCCCACCCAAACAAATCCTAGACCACATTTGGAGGCCTTTTGCCCCATTTAGGAAAGTAGGATTTTAGTTTTCTTTTATTTCTTGGTTATTTTTTTTATCTTTTTTTATTTTTAGAAGTAGGAAGATAGTTTTCATTTCTTGTCTTTGACTTTTGCAAAGTCACATTTTACTTGAAATGACATCTTTTACTACTTTCTTACTTGCATTATTGGTTGATCATATATGAGTTGTCATTGTGGTTGCATATTGTGTGGTGACCACAAGCTTGATTACATGTTATTATCACCAACTAACCATTTTTTTGTAGGTTCAAAATCCATGTTTCCCATCTTGGCACTCCTTTTAGGGGGAGTATCGACCAAGGGGGAGCACGTACATAGTTCCGCTTCGCTACTCTACATTTTGTTTCGACAAAAACGGGGAGAAACATATATTAACCTTTAAACTTAAAATGATTTTCATCACTTATGTAAAACAAGTTTAATATAACATTTTTTTTAAGTCTTAAACACTAAAATTTTGTGAGTTACTTAAAAACAAAGTTTATGTTTTGTCATCAATAAAAAGGGGGAGATTATTAATACAAATATCGTCTAAAAAAGTTATTTATATTTTACGATCTTTGCTAAGTTTTGTTAACGACAAAGTGTAAACTTTAGTTTTTAGTAAAACATAATTTTAGTTTAAAAGACTTGCATAATTAGACATTTGCTACATTTTACATTTCATATAAAACACAACATTTTTATATTTCTTAAAATAGAAATGTCACATCACATTTATGATAAGTTTGTCAATATACATTTATGGAAAGATTGTGTGTTTGACTAACCATAAGTCTTCTTGCACAAGTTTGTGTTTGACTAGTTTTTAGTTGATGTGACTTTGGTTGGTTTGGAAAGTTGTTACAAGATAAACTGTTAGTCCCGGCGGAACCCTGGAGATACACGGGCGGAACCCATATGAGGGTTCCGCCGTATCCGCCAGGCCTGCAGAATGTTTTGCTATAAATACCAAGCCATTTGTTTGTATTTAGGTTTCGTCACTTCTCATCATATTTCACACATACATTCATTCACCTAACCCCTTAACATTTCATCTGAGGGTTCCGCCGTATCCGTCCACCTCTGTCACTAAGAGCACTAACCCATTTTCGAAGGTGGGTGAGGTTGAGGTTTCTGAAAGCGATGAGGATGAGGTTCTTAACACGTTCGACGAATCAGCAAATCTTTTTGGTGGTCATGAGCGTGAAGATGAGTATGACTATGATAATTATTCGAAGCACACTTATGATCTTCCAGGGGAATTGGATGCTCTTAATGCCATTTATGGTGTTAATCTCCAAAGTCATAGGAAGTAGTTTATCTTTTCTCAGAGTCATTACTATCATGTGATTAATGGCTTGTTTTTCTTGTTTAGAAAATAGGTAGTATCTTGTTACGTAAGCTTTTCGCCTATGTAACGGGCTGAGATATGTGATTCACCCATATCCGTTGTACTTAAACGTTTTTTGGAGTAATATATTTACCGGGTCGTTGACCTTTTACCCAAAAAAAAACATTTCATCTTAATGTGAAGTTTCTTTTGTAGCAAAGAAGTTCACAAGTTCATATAAAGTTACAAGTATTCAACACAACGTTGCAAGACTTGTTAGCTTAGCATCGTGTAGACTTTGTGTAGTTTACACTTCATTTGATTATGTATTTTCAGTAGTGATTGGTTAGTATTTTAGTCCTCAAAATACAAAGTGTGACGGGAGTTGTTGTACCATTGTAAAAGAACTAACGGGAGTGGTTGTACCCTTGTAAAAGAACTCGACATCTAGCTTAGTGTCGGTAAACGTGTATAAGCGACGTGTAAGGTTTTCTCCACCGGTGAAAGGAGCTTGTTGACTAGTGAAAGAAACTCTCGAGTTGGATACTCGGGGTGTGGACGTAGGGCAAGGAAAAAGAGTCCTTGTAGCCGAACCACGATAAATACTCGTGTTGTGGTTTGATCGTTTCTTTCTTTATACTTGCATGTTATATATTGTGTTTGTGTTCATATCTTTGATTAAACGGAAAGTTTCAAAAGATAATCAAACAAGTTTAAAGTTTTTAAATGGTAAACTATTCAACCCCCCTTCTAGTTTTCCACAGAAAGTACGGTTAGCGGGTGAACCGTTTGGTTGGTAACGATTAGGTGGATTGGAAGAATTTTTTTGTTTTGTTTCCACCTAAGATTCGGGTGATTTTTCCAAGAAGGGTTGTAGGAATCACCTTAAGGGTTTGGCTCGGGTTTGAAAGTGTACCACTTGTCTCCCGCTTCGTCGGTACGCGAGGATGCGTAGTCCGCAAAAGCTTGTCCGGGGAGTTCCACGCAATCACGAGTGTCATGGGGACCACTACATAATTCGCATGAAGAAGTGATTTTGTTCACTTGGCTTGAAGGCTTAGGAGCTTCGTAGGATTATATGAGAAACTTGACTTGGTCTTCAAGTTACATGATCCTACGGTCGGGAGTGCTAGAATTGTTCGAAGGCAAAGATATTGCCTTGACCGTTTTGTTCAAATAACGGGGATCATTCCAACTTTCGTTGTCATAGAGAGCAAGATCTTCTATGAGTTCCAATGATTCTTCCGCACTAAGATCACGTAGCTTGCCACCGGACGATTGGTCAATGGTTCACCTTGTGGAGAGGTCGATATGGTCATAGAAGATTTGGACTTGGAGCCAAAGATCTATGCCATGATGAGGGACTTTTTGGAGTAAGTCCTTGAAACGAGTCCATGCTTCATATAGAGTTTCACCTTGACGTTGTTGGAACATCAAGATGTCATTTCTAAGCTTGGTAGTTCTCCCCGGTGGGAAAAATTGAGCAAGGAAACGAGTGGTGAGATCATCCCATGAGGTGATGGATCCCGCGGGTAAACGTTCAAGCCATTGACTAGCTTGATCACGTAGAGAGAATTGGAATAGGCGTAATCGGGTCGACTCTCTAGTTGTAATATCAAGGTCTATAGAATCTATGATTTTAAGGAAGTCCTTGAGATGTTGATTAGGATCTTCGGAACGAAGTCTATGGAATGCACATCCGCTTTGCACCAACCGGATGGTGTCGGATCGCAAGGGGGACACAATGGCTCCTTGAGTGAGCTCAATAGTGTTTCGATAGCCTTGGTGGCTAGGACGGGAATACTCTCCTAAGGTTCGGGGCCTAAGAGGTTGGTTTGCTAGTGGTGGGTTTTGTGGGTGGTTTTGTTGTGGTGGGTTGATGGGTTCAAAGAGGTTACCACCTTCCATGATGTCGGATGGTAAAGGTTACGAACAAAGACACAAAGAAATAAGATAGACTAAAGAAAACCTAAAAATAAAAATAAAATCTTACTAGAAATGAATCTAGCAAGTAGACCTAATAAAAAGAAATCCTAACCTAGACAATAACTATTCCTCGGGCTACGGTGCCAAAAACTTGATACGTGGGAATCGCACCAGGCTTTACCTCTCGAGGGATCTTGAGAAGCTTATAACCCCCACCAGGCAGTGTACCTGATCGTTGTAGTATAGTATAGTGACAAGTACCGGGGGATTGATCGTTCAACTCAGGAATAGTGTCGCTAGGATTAGAAAGTCTCCTAAATTAAGTCTAAAGGTGAGGGATGATTCTTTTTGTATTTTTATATTTTATAAAAGCAATTAAAATCTCGGGTTTTGGAAGAGTGGGTGGAATTAGTTGCTAGCCAACTAACCCAATTTACTAAAATGCAATCAAAATAAAATAACAGAAATGAAAATAAATCTAATTATACTAATGTGGTGTAAACAATGATGGGGAAAGTTATGTTTACTTAGGTTTCATTACTCCCTAGATATCTTTTACAGGTTGATAGCTTGTTAAAATTGCATGGATGACGGGTCATATTCCTTAATACTAGTCGTAGGGCCGTGTACAATATTCCCTAACTCTATAGGATCCTACTTCACTCATATGTCAAGCGGTTAGAAGCTCCTAACATGGGATCATTAGAATTCTCCTACGCATTAAATACAACCAAATATCGTAGTTCACCTCCAATCTTGTTTCTTAAGACGTTCAAGCAAGTTACCAATGGAAGTCTGCCAGTTTTCTTAAGCCTAACATCGAATACAATCATCCGTAACAACTATAAACAAACAATCAACCCATTATTAACATCTAGGTTTCACTACGTCTAAGCAAACACAAAAGAGATCTAGCCGAGCATGTTAAATTGAAGACAAGCGTAAGATATATTCAAACAACACATAGACATATTGAATGAATTGAAAGAGTACTTATCTTTAATAGAACATGAAAGATTCAAAGGGTTGAAACCCTTGAAAAAGCTGGAAAATTCGACCTAGGGTTTTTTTCCCTCAAAGTTGCACACTAATGAATGAAATTTGGAAAACTATATATAGATTTTACAGGATGACGGCGTCATGTGTAAACATGTGACGCCGTCAACTCGCCGCCTATAATGAAATCGTATTGCCTAGATCCACTTTTGACGCCCTCATGTGTGATTTTCTTCTGGGCCGTCACTAATACATGGACCATTACGGCCTTGTGTGACGCCGTCATCTCCAATGCACAAAACTCTCTGGATCGTCACGTGTATTGTCCACATCTACCTCTTTTGTTACACTTGACGTCGTCATTAAGAAACATGTGACGCCGTCAGGTACTGTTCCTAGCAAGGAAAATTAAGACTTTGCCATTTTCTTCACTTTTATGCTCCAAAAACGTCCAAAATGCTTCCTTTTTCCAGATTTCACTCCAAAAGTACCTAAAATGACAAAAGGAACGATTTAGGGCAATATTTGATCAAATAATATTAACTTCGGGCTTAAATTACCCCTTAAAAGTGGTTCACTTTTCGCCTCATCAGCCATCTTCCTGACCATCAATCAGATCTTCCTCAAGAGAATGATTATTTAACCTCTGCAGTTCCACCTCAACCTGTAATTCCTCAACAGACTTATCAGTACCGGCACCAGAATCCTTCAACGTGTCTTTATACATGACACTTTCATTAAAGACCACGTTCCTGCTAGTGACTATTTTAAATTATTCATTATCAAGCCTATATAGCATGTACCCCTTCACACCTTCAGGATACCCCAAAAGAACGCATTTTACCGACCTCGGCTCGAGCTTACCTTGTTTAACGTGTGAATATGCGACACAGCCAAAAATCCTCAACATCCCATAATCACTTGGATGTCCCGACCACATCTCCATAGGTGTCTTTTTCTCAATCGCTGTCGATGGTGACCTATTTATAAGATATGCGGCCGTACATGTTGCTTCCGCCCAGAAGGTCTTGGGCAATCCAGACTGAATTAATAAACAACGTACCTTATCCATGAGAGTTCTATTCATCCGTTCTGCTAATCCATTCTGTTGCGGCGTCCCGGAAACTGTCAAATGTCTAGCAATCCCACTCTCAGTACATACCTGTTCAAACTCCCGGTTACAGAACTCAAGACCATTATCTGTCCTCAGATTCTTAACCGTCCTCCCAGTCTGATTCTCTACTAACTACTTCCACTCTTTGAACTTTCCAAATGCTTCATGTTTGAACCTGAGAATATAAACCCATACCCTCCTAGAATAATCATCAACAATAGATAAGAAATACCTTTTACCTCCCAATGATTCCACCTGAGACGGTCCCCATAAGTCTGAATGAACATAGTCTATCACTCCCTGAGTAGTGTGCCTTCCTACACCGAAACTGACTCGATGTGACTTTCCCAGAACACAATTCTCACAAAAATCGAGCTTACCTAGACTTTTCTTACCAAACAACTCCTGCTTTTCCAGCACCTGTAGTCCCGCCTCACTGATATGTCCTAGTCTTTTGTGCCAAACCTGCGCAAGACTGTCTTTTTCTTCAACACTAGCCTTAAGCTCACCCGCCACTACATGGCCATCAAAAGAGTATACGCAATTATCCCCCTTGATTTTGCCCGAGTGCATTTTTATGGTATATCCCTCTTTTTCAAGAGTTCCCTGCGATATCAAGTTTCTTTTCAATTCAGGAATATACCTGACATTGTGTAACACAAAACTTGACCCATCTTTCAGTTGTAGCCTGACCTTGCCAATACCTCTGATCTTGCACTCCCTGTTGTCACCCAACAGTACCCTGCCCCCATCGCATTCCAGAAAATCAAAAAATATGTCTGACCTGGGTGTCATGTGGTATGAACCTCCTGAATCCATAATCCAATCCAACAAGGCTTATGCACTCATAACCATCATCACCTTAGAACCGTCATAAATCGAACCACTGGAGCTTGGTTGATCATCTTTCTTGACGAATCCATTTGACTTCTTGCGATTATTCTTCGGAAAGTTTCTCTTCAAGTGCTCCTTAGACTGGCAAATAGAGCACTTGAATCTTCCACCTCGAGACTTAGATCTTGACTTTCCCCTAGACTGATGCGAATTCCTGCGATCAGTTCTTCCCCTCACATATAACCCTTCACCATCATCCCCCTTCGCCTTAGATCTTTCTTTGATTTCCTTTGAATTCAGTGTGGCCATCACATCCTCAAAAGTCAAAGCTTCCCGTCCATAAAGCAAGGTATCCACAAAGTGTTCGTATGATGCTGGTAAAGAAGTGAGTAATAATAAAGCAAGATCTTCATCCTCGAATTTTACCTCAATATTTGCTAAATCAAGAACAATTTTGTTGAACTCATCTATATGCTCGAAAATCGTACGTCCAGCCGGCATGTAGAATGTATACAACTTCTTCTTCATATACAACTTATTGGCCAAAGACTTTGTCATGTACAAAGTCTCAAACTTTGTTACCTAAACACAAAATCATGGCATTGTGAGCTTTCTTGTTTAGCTCAGCTTTCGCTGTAGCATCCATATTCACGGGTAAAACCTCCAGAGCTGCTTCACATCCATGTTGGATTAATAAAGCACGCATCTTGACTCTCCATAACCCGAAATCACCAGTTCCATTGAATTTCTCGATCTCAAACTTGGCTCCCGTCATTCTTTAATCCCTTTGTTAATTTGCTAAAACTTGTGATATATTAAACCTCACAATCACAAACTAATAAAGTACCTTGTGCAGAACCCTCTTAATTAATTAATCCTTTTGTTTTATAAATAATAAAACAAAAAAAACAAATTGAATTTTATTTTAAAATATTGGATTCCACCAATTTTATAAAAACAAAAAACAAATTCTCCTTTTTGACTTTATCAAAAAACCTCTGGTCTCTTTCTTATCCCTTTGTACGCTAAAAAAAAAAAAAAAAAAAAAAAAAAAAAAAAAAAAAAAAAATCCTGATGTGTCCTTCTTCTTCTATACGTCGACAAGAAGGAAAAACAACCAAGAAACACCAGAAAATTTGTTGATCCGAAAACCAACACAACCTTAAGCCTTCAACTCCTTGTCGCGAACCCGGACAATCAAAGAACTCAAGATCCCTTTAAAGTCGATACCCTGCTCCTTCTTGTTGTCGTTCAACCTTGTAGCCCAAGCAGAAAACAACCTTTCTGCTCCTACAAGAAGAATGAACCACAAAAACCCTTCAATCGATCGACCAAGTAACCAGAAACCTTCGCGAACCAAAGCTCTTGATACCACTTGTAGGATTCGACAACCTACAACCCTAATTACTAGAGCGGATAACTCGACCGTGAAGATAAGATGTCGACAGGAAAAGCTTTGCACAAGTAAGTACCCTAATCGACTTTGATTAGTATTGAAAGAATGCGTACATAAACCTTCACCCCTCATCTCTATTTATAGAGAATGAGGGGGTAAGAAACCGACTCCTAAACCGCCTAGGAATCTAGTCGGCTGATACAATGAAAATGAAAGAAACGGTGGTCTTGGGCTTGGGACACAAGCCAAACAAACCGACACATACATAGCTAATAGAGTTTAACACTAAGACCCCTAGACTTATTCGTAAGCTTAATATAGAGACTAATATTGTAACAACTATTTTGTATTAAAAATGCAAGTGTACTATATTCATACTTATATACTTTTTCAAAAGTATTTTTCATGTTAATTACCAATCTTATCTAAAAAACAACTAATGTGTCTTTTACTTTAAAATTTTGAGGATGTTCAAGTCTTTTATGATGGCATGCCACTCCACTTAGCCCGTCCAACTAAACTTCCCAACTCGAACTCTTGCTTGTTCGGAAACCACTTGCGAAAATGATTGTGGGTGTACGAGACCAACCTGGCTTCCCATTCCGTCTCAACCAGCCCCTCTCCTCTCAATTCAAATTAGCGGTCTCTAATGTTAATCATCTTTGTAACTAGGGGTTGCAATTTTTGACCCGACACGAAACTTAACAGGTTCGGGTTGAGCTAAATATATTTCAGGTCAGGTTTGGGTCAACATATCTAACCTTGAGGTGGCAATTCGGGTCGGGTTCGGGTTAGCCGATTCGGGTTGACAGGTTGGCGGGTCAAAAAACCCCAACCCGGACCTGACCTATTTAATTAATCGGGTCAGCTATGTCAACCCTAACCTTTTTACTCATAACCCGAGCCTGACCCATTTAACTAGTTGGGTTGGCGGGTTAAATAGGTTACACGGGTTTAATAGGTTAAACGTGTTTCGGGCTAACCCATGTAACCCGTTTATATACCAAAGTTAGCACATTAAATGGGTTAAATAGGTTAAATGGGTTTGTGGGTAAATCCGTTTAACCCATTTAACCCGTATAATAAAATATAAATAAATTTTAATTTAAGAAAAAAATCTTAAATGGGTTAGCGGGCCGAGCTGTTTAATTTATTTCCAACCCGAACCTGACCTGTTTAATATACGGGTTAAATGGGTCGACCAAAACCCGACCCGAAATCTATTTACACTCAACTTGAACCTGTTAATTTTCGTGTCGGTTTCAGGTCGGGTTTCGTGTCGGGTCAGAAATTGCCACCCCTAATTATGAGTATCTATTTCTCCTCGACCTCTACTTTTTTCTAATATAAACGTGATTTCAAAAATATTTTTAAAACTAATCTTAAAGCTAGAAATCAAAACTTTATAAAACTAAACACTTTTAAAAGTAAAATAAACAAAAGCAGCCTTTTTTTATAAGCTAAAAGAAAAAGCATAAACAAAAATTTTCAGACAATACAAAATATTTTAAGAACAAGACTTGTTGCTCCTAAACTTAATAAAATAAAAGGCTACATAGTCTATATGGAGTAAAATATATGAAACAAGAAAAAGTGACATTCGAACAAGTAACATAACAGTGCCTGAAAACTTAATAATGTAGTTATTGGTTTTTTAAATCTAACATAACAAAATACGAGAAGTAAAGAAATGATAAAAAGATACATTCAATGAAAGAAATATGACTAAAATTGAGTACAAGATAATAGCGGCACTACAAAAAAGAAAAAAAGATAACTTAAATCTTGTTTAAAAATTTATTCTAGCCTTACTCCTACTCCTAAGAGCAATGGTAGCCATAACTCAAGTTAAAAAATAACACAGCGTCACGTCAGCGCCACATCATCTCAACACCAAATAACATAACAACAAAAAACACCAGAAAATCATAACACCAAATAGAGGTGTTAATCGGGTCGGGTTCGGGTCAATTCGGGTCGGGTCAAAGTCGGGTCAAAGCTAAAAATATCATACCAGAACCCGACCCTATTTGAACTCGGGTTCGTCGGGTTCGGGTCAAACCGGGTCGAGTCAAGTCAGGTCGGGTCAAGTCAGGTTTGGGTTTGTACCATTTATAAAATCACATAATTCAATTTCTTAAAACTTAGTAGTTAAAATCTTAAACAACTAAAAGGTATATTTATAAATCAAATAAATGTGTTTGTTGCATTTGTATGTTAAAGTAGGCTTGTTGCAAATTTGCAATTGACAAATGTATAAATATTAAAGAACCACAAATATAATGGAATTTGGAAGTTGTAAACTCGAATCATGCAAATGCATGCAACCATGCATGGTAACAAGCTAACAATGCCATGAATCGTATCTATAATTAGTTACCAAATAAATAACTAAATTGCATTTGTTTGTTGGAGACTAGCAGACTGTAGTAGTCTTGCTGCATACTTATAGATTTGCAAAGTTTCACTTGCATCAATAGATAAAATGGCAAATACTAAGAACATAGAATAATATGAAAATAAAAGAACAAGACTACACTTGACATTTGTTGCAACTTACAAATTCTATCATTCAAATAACAAAAACCTAGAATAACACTTGCAGACATCAGACATTTTGGTCACAAAATCACAACAGTAGGCAACGTTTGATGATTTAACTTGGGCCTATCAATTGAATAAAGATTAGGCAAAGTTTATATGAAAAATCAAAAAAAAAAAAAAAAAAAAAAAAAAAAAAAAAAAAAAAAAAAAACTCGGTATAGTCGAGTTGACCCGATACCCGACCCTATTTCGTATTCGGATTAATCGGGTTGATCCGATTGAGCCGAGTTGGATTTTGAACCCGACTAACCCGACCCGAGTATCTTTATTCGGGTCCGGGTCGGGTCGGGATTTATGACACCCCTAACACCATATATATACAGGGCCGTCCCATTAATTTATGAAATTTTTGAGGGCCCTGGACGAAATTAAATAATAGGCCTTTCGATAAGGAATGCTATATATAAAGTGTCACCATTTATAAGATATAATGCAATTAGTTAGCTAAACGTTCTAACATATTACTCATTTCAGATACTTTCTAATCTAAATACTTTTTTCTTTGTGAAATATATTGCGTACACATGCATATAATTATTAACGGGACAAAATTTGAGGCCCTTAAAAAATTTTGGGCCCTGTGCGGTCGCTCACCTTGCACACCCTCAAAGCCGGCCCTGTATATATATATAGACTAAGGATCAAATGAGAAGAATTCTTAAAATAAGAAGAATGAGAAATAACTATAATTGCACATTAGAGATGCATTAGTTTGAATTAGATGCTTCCTTAATCTTTTAGTTGCATCATAAGATATTTTCTAGCTAAAAATTAGATACATATACGAATCTTATGTATTTTTCATACTCTGCAGGCCAAATTTATTGCTAGTACTACATTGCATCGTTTTCACTTCAAAATCACATTTGAAACTAATTGTGATGCATCTAAATGAATAGAGATGCATCTAATTCAAGTCGATGCATCTCAAATATGCGGTTATAATTATTTCTCATTCTTCTCATTTTAAATTTCTTCTCACTGGATCCTTACCCCCCCCCCCCACACACACACACACACACACACACACACACACACACACACACACACATATATATATATATATATATATATATATATATATATATATATATATATATATATATATATATATATATAAAAGTTACAAAACAAAACAAAACATGAAAGAAATATAAAGTTGTTATTTAGGCCATGTAAACCACTTTCCAGCCCAGCCTAGCTCAGGCCATGCCACTATACCAAAAAAAAAAAAAAAAAAAAAAAAAAACTCATCTTCTTCCTCTTGATACCTGCGCGCGCACACACAAACACAAACCCACACAACAATACTCATCATCTTCTCATCAATCTGCCGTTGCATATGTTTGAGGGGGTGATTTGATTTTTTTTTTTTATTAATCATACGTTACAACGCACGTTGGTGGAGTAACTCACGTTGAAACGCTGCTCTAACGCGATGGGCTAGGAAATGGTGATAACTTGGTAACGTGCGTTGAAACCATGCCACCTAGGAATAACGCCGGATCTGCGTTATGGCTCCCTTTGCTCTAAACTAAGAAAAAACAAAACTAAAACTAGGGAGATTTATAAAAGTTAGGGGGAGAAGATCTCTATGGCGTCTGGTGGTGTTGTCTTTTTATCCTTGTATAGCTTTTGCCCCAAGAAAAAATAAATGGCTCAAAGCCACGTTGTACTCAAAAAGAAATAGTCGCATGCAACAGCAGATCACATGGGCTTGTGTACATGTGGGCAGAACCCTTGGCCTTCTTTTCTACACTGGACTATGTTGGGCTTGCAAGGCCTGGTCACATCTTTATTTGCTTTGGTTGGCTGGAACATTAATATTGAGAAAGAGATAATATTGGTCTTCACTTGGATGTTGTAGAAAGCATGACTGAGCACTCCCACTTTCATTACTATATATAATAACGCAGCGTCAATCCTATGGAAATGTGCCATGCTACTTCCTGATTGGTTCTCGCTATTTAAAAAACCATATTCTTTGGGCTGCATACTGGCCTCTTTGTTTTACTTATTTTTAGTCCACACCCAAGCCGTTTTTTCTCCCTTTTATTGGGCTTATTTTTGTTGGACTTATTTAACAATGAGAAGATCAATAACTTGAGCTCATATAACCTTTGTTCTATGTTGTATCATCGCATAATAATAAAGAAACGTACATACACGCAAACAACGAACCGAAACACATGCCAAAAATACCCGCCGCAACGCGGCGGCCTTCATTACCTTGTTTTATATAAAGCGCTGGTCTTCAATTGACAATTTAATTCCTTCATATATATATACTAGACGAGTACCCATGCATAGCAACGGAACTTTCTAGCGGCAAACAACTATAATTTCGATATTGTAGTTAATAGTTTCGTGTAATGTTTACACATAAAACGTGAGATATTAAAATTTAATTAAAAAAAGTTGTAACGTGTGAAAATATCAAAATGTATAGCTACAAACTCGTCCAAAAACGTATGATAGGCAACTAAATTCCAACATCTATTTTGAATTTGTTGCATCACAATATCGATAAGACAACTGCCATCTTCGTAGACGTATATGAGAGGCTTACAATCACATTATGATAAGATGATGTTCAAAACATTAAAGTTGGCAATGGCTTTAGTAAATGTGTTATCCATGTAAGCAGTTTACACATATAAATGTTATTTTTGGTAAACCATGGTTTCCGAATTTTTGGCCAAGTAATTCACAGGGTTTGAACCCACCACCACACAGACCCAAACCACGTTAAGCTCTCCCTTTTCAGGAGGTTGCAATAACATTAGGATCAGATGATGTTCAAAATATTAAAGTTGGCAATGGCTTTAGTGAAGGTGTTGTCCAGGTAAGCACAGATTATACTCTAAAACATATGGTGTTTTTGTTTTCTAAAAATTATAAATTAGTATGAGAAAAAAATTGACTTCGGTATCGGCTACTTCGGTTTCGGTCTATTAGTCGGGTATATCTGTTTTTGTCAGACCCGAACCTAGGGAGCCGAAATTAAACTTGGGCCTCCAATATTTGGGCTAGTAGACTTGATAAAACACTTAAAAACATAGCACATATAATTTCAGAGCAAAACTTGTGATGCACATGCAAATGTGGTAGCAAATGCATATATGGACTAAAAAATTTTAGGCTACATTAACAAAAGTTTGTCTAAAATAGCAAAACGATAAGGGGAGGACTACAAATAAAAGTGCAGTCAAGAAGAACCATACATAAGTACTCATGTCGTCTTAAATTTATGTATGAGTTTACCTTTAGCAACCTCGTCATCTTTCATTAAATCTTTTAATGTATCCATAGCAATGTTTTTACTTGATTTACAAATCCAATCTTGTGTGCCCACCACGAAAGCCTCTCACAGTGGTCAGGGTAGGGCTGAGCTTCACCACACGTATGATCCTAAACAAACGTATTAAGACAAAAAGTAAGTGAAACAATATACCATCTTTGTTACAGTAGCTAGAAAACAAAAAGACCATCCATCAACAAGTTAAAGAAACAAATGACACTTTATCAAAGTAGCAAATTGTTCCATTATTCACTTTGCTGGTTTGTCATAGTAGCCATGCAACTTAAAAAATGAATTAGTTCACTTTGTCATATTAATAACAAACTCAAGTCATGCATTATGCAGAGCTACAACATGAACTAAAAAAAAATAGTTCAAAACATGGTCCCTCAAGGTCTAGAACAAACATAGTCCATCTTCAGTTAATAAATGAATAAGTTCACATCAATATGAGTGACATATATAAGATGTTATCTCAAATGTTATATTATCTTTCATAAATATCTTGTAGCGCTAATTTTTATCATTTATCCTCAACTATAAAACTACTGTTTAGTAACTAATCCAAACACACCAAATTCAAACATGTCTCATATCTCATATACACACCATAAACAACAGATCGGCTAAATCTTCAAAATAATCACAAGATCCCATTTTCGGCAATTATTTAACAAATTTCAAAAGATTAAAATAACAAAAGGCCAATAAAAAGAACAAACCTTGTAAACCGATTTCAACATCAATGTGTTATGATCGATGCTTAAAGTACGTTAAGCACACATGTCGAAAGATGTACACCAAAAACCACTGTGAGACGATAACAGAGCAACCGCGATATGGTGATGGACAACCGAAACCACTAACTAAATAATAAAAAATCACCAAACACAAAAGCTTCCTAAACCAACAACCAATACCACCAACTGAAACGACCTAAAACCACCTAAACCACCAAGAGATGGTGGCGGATTCGACAGATGCGGTGGCGACGGCAGTGTCCTTGTGTAATGTGTAGTTGTGTGTGTTTTAAGGTTCACAAAGAGAAAGAAGGTGTTTGTGTTTATGTCGTATATTGTCCCGGCTATTAGTAAATGAGTTAACTGTGTTTCCTAAACATTCTTCTTTTTTAAAAGAATTCTCATTAACTGTGTTTCCTATATTACTAATTTCAGTTTCAAGTCTTCTTATTTGCAATTATAAATTATGTTTCATTAAGGTTTAAGTTTTAATGGGTCACTAATTGACGATATATAATTTACCTTTCACTAATTTGCCGCATATAATTTATGTTTTAAGTCTTAAGTCTTCCCATTTGCCAAATTTGTTAGTCAACCATTCCTATAATTGTGGTGTGCTGTATAATTTCATAGGTCGAGAAATGAGTGTTGCCATAATGTGGTAGTATACCACTTACACTTACCGAATATATAATTTTTTAATATAGTGAATATACCATATAAATAGTGACATTCGATAATGAAAACTCATTTGACACCCATTCCATCGACAATAGTGATATACTATATAAATAGTTTCTTAATTTCTTATAACTAGACGAGTACTTGTGCATAGCAACGGGATTTTATAACGACAGACAATTTATTGATAAAAAAATGTTTATAGGTTAAACATAATATTTTGAAGATTTGGGAATTAAACATAATGTTTTGAAACCCGGTTCGACCCGGGTGGTTCAACTGGTTGAACCGTTCCGGTCGAAAAATGGGTTTGAAGCGTCCCGGGTCAACCCGGTTTGTGTTTTAATTGGTTGTATTTAATTTGGTATATATGTTTTTAATTGGTTGTACAATTTGAATAAATCATTGTACTTTTAAGTAATGGATAACGTTTTGAAACCCGGTTTGACCCGGGTGGTTCAATCGGTTGAACCGTTCCGGTTGAAAAATAGGTCGATTTAAACCAGGTCAACTTGCTAGGTTGGGTCGAAAACGGGTCAAATTAAACTGGGTCAACCCGTCGGGTTTGAAGCGTCCTGGGTCAACCTGATTTGTGTTTGAATTGGTTGTATTTAAACCGGGTCAACTTGCTAGGTTGGGTCGAAAACGGGTCAAATTAAAGTGGGTCAACCCACCGAGTTTGAAACGTCCCGGGTCAATCCGATTTGTGTTTGAATTTGGTTGTACAATGTGAATAAATAATTGTACTTTTAAGTATTGGGGTATTTTAATAAGAATATTAATTACATTTCACTTTCTCTCTCATTTGACCATTGTTGAAAACTCAACATTTTACTTTTGAACATTTTTCTATTATAAGTAGTAAAGATAATTTTTTTTTCTTTGACTTGTCGTTGCCAAGGAGGAGCAGGCATTCATTCATGTGCCTTGCTTTGAAAGTGACCTCTCATTCTCTCAATAATAAAAACCAAAAGCAAGAGAATGAGAGGTCTTCATTTTATATATTTATTTCATTCGGAGAGATTGAATCTTCAAACATATGTGTGTGGGGTTGACGCATTCACGCATATACTCCATTTCAATTTTCAATATTTGATCAAGGCATGGGCTTGGACATTTAACTTATGGGCTTTCATGCAATGGGCTTCCATATTTGATATTTGCTACCACATAATCTTCAAAATTACATTCATTAATCTTTACTTTAGCATAGCATTTGCTCCAAATAATTCTTGTCTCGTGCCGTTGGACTTGCAAATGCGTGCTCTTTTCAAATCTCGTGCTCGTTTTTGTCGTTTTCTCTTGATTTTTGTCATTTTTTAAAATATCCGTACCTACACATTTACAAACACAAAAACAAGCATATATATGGCATTTATGATACGGCTTTTGTTATTTGAGTCCGTTTTATTAGGTAAAAGGTATGTGTATTTAAACACATATCAAATATCTTGAATCAACAACAATGCCTGTCGTTTTCTGTCAAGAATTTATTACTCACGTGTTCATTTTTGGTTTTGTTGTCTTCTTACATGACCGTCAAGTTTTATCTATATCAATTTCTACTTCTAATTGATATATTTCTCTTTCATAACAGGAAAATCAACTTTGACCGACTCTCTTGTTGTTGCTACCAATAATAATGAACCAAAAACTGGCACAGATGAAGCAAAGAGCATCACCATAAAGTCAACTGGTATATCCCTATACCACAAGATGGCCGAATCAGATCTCAAGGGATTTATGATAAAATGTAAGGGAGAGGAAATTAATGGAGAGGAGTACCTTAACAACCTCATCGATTCACAAGAGCACGTTGACTTTTCTTCCGAGATTACTGATGATAAAATGTAAGGGAGAGGAAATTAATGGAGAGGAGTACCTTATCAACCTCAGCGATTCACAAGAGCACGTTGACTTTTCTTCCGAGATTACTGATGCTGTACGTATCACTGATGGTGCACTGCTCATGGTCGATTATATTGAAGGTGTCCGTATGCAAACCAAAACCGTTCTTCGTCAAGCCCTATTGAAAGTATTCATCTTGTCTTGATTGTCAACCAGATGGAAAAATGTTTCCTTGAACTTTACCTTAACGGTGAATCTGCCTAACAAACATTAAAAGAGGTTATTGATGAAACTAATGCCGTTATGACTGATTACAAGCCCTTATTGAAAGTATTCATCCTGTCTTGACTGTCAACCAGATGACATTTTGTTTTAAACAAACTACATGAACTGTTATCCAACCATAAATGTTTACAAAAGATCGAGGTTGGATATGCAACCTACACTGTTATGTTACCTAAATTGTTATGCAACCAAGTTGCTTACAAAAGACATGCATAATCTAACATTTGATGGATCACAAACCAACTCACTAAATCTTTTACCCGAAGTCATCAACTTTTGGAAACTTTTTATCCAGACCCTTCATGTCACGGATAGTGGCGAAAATTGCACTTGCAGGAGAACTAGGATCAAGTGGATCATAAATCATCATAACCCAGCGATCAAACACATATTGACAATAGTTCCCCAAATGCGTAGAAAGTCCAAAAGATGCATCAACAGGTTGATAAGCTTGAATGTTGTAAAATAAGGTACCGGCCTTTTCCTCAAGCACTTCCCCATGGTAATTCAGCTCACGCCTGATGTGAGGAAGTTTGATTTTTGTTCACTGAATCTCAACCGGGTAGACTGGCTTGAGAAGTCAGGGTTTAGCTGCTAGTTGTGTACCGTACATAACACTTTTTGTTGTTGGAATAATTTCATCAACGCCACAGTGTTTGCAATTACTAAGCATGGTATCACAAATGTTAAAGCATATATCCATCATGTTTTCATTAGCCAACACACCTTCCTTTGAAGAATTTGAAAAACGAAATCAATTGAATCCTGAACATCTTTCAAGTTATTGACATTCCTACAACTACAGACAAGCATATTCCGCACAGTGGCTATAACTTTACCAATTCTCCCCTCGTCAATAGCCTTTGCAAGCTCGTCCCCCAATGGCATAGCTTTCATGGACAAGCTGTTCAACCTGTTCCAGGACAAACCTTTCACGGCGAAAGAATCTTTCTTAATAATGGTTTCAAGGCATAAGACAACAAGATCTTTTTTTAGGGCTATCAAATAGTTATCGAGATGATGCACACCAGAACCAGCAATGATAGTTTTACCGTGCTTGATGCATGGGAATTGCACCAGGCTTTACCTCTCAAGGGATCTCGAGAAGCTTACAACCCCCACCAGGTAGTGTACCTGATCGTTGTAGTATAGTTTAGTGACAAGTACCGGGGGATTGATCGTTCAACTCAGGAATAGTGTCGCTAGGATTAGAAAGCCTAAAAACTAGGTCTAGAGGTGAGGGATGATTCTTTTTGTATTTTTATATTTTTATTAAAGCAATTAAAATCTCGGGTTTTGGAAGAGTGGGCGGAATTAGTTGCTAATCAACTAACCCAATAACTAAAGATGCAATCAAAATAAAATTACAAAAATGAAAATAAAGCTAATTAAACTAGTGGTGTGAACAATAAATGGGAAAATTGTGTTTACTTAGATTTCATTACTCCCTAGATATTTTTTACAGGTTGATAGTTTGTTACAATTGTGTGGATGACGGGTTATATTCCTTAATACCATTCGTGGGGTGGCGTACGTACTTCCCCAAATCTATAAGCTCCTACTTCACTCCTATGTCGAGCCTGCAAGAAGCTCCTAACATGGGATCATTAGAATTCGCTCATGCATTAAATACAACCATAAAAACCTAGTACGCATTGGTTCATGTTTCTTAAGACGTTCAAGCATGTTACCCTATGGAAGTCTGCCAGTTTTCTTAAGCCTAACATCAAAATCATTCATCCGTAACAACTATAAACAAGCAATCAACCCATAATCAACATCTAGGTTTCGCTACATCTAAGCAAACACACAAGAGATCTAGCCTAGCATGTTAAAATCAAGACAAGCGTAAGATATATTCAAACAACACATAGACATATTGAATTAATTGAAAGGATACTTATCTTAATTGAACATGAAAGGTTTCAAAGGGTAAAAACTCTTGAAAGTACAGTAAAAATCGTGCTAGGGTTTCTCCAAGTTATCCCTCCTAATTGTCATCTCTTAATGAATGAAAATTACAAAACTATATATAGATTTTCCATCGTGACGGCGTCAAGAAGAAATATCTGATGCAGTCAACTCGCCGCCCATAGTAATATCGGATTGCCTAGATCCAGATCTGACGCCGTCAAGTGCAAATTTTCTCTGGGCCGTCACATGTAATGGGACCATGACGGCCTATGGTGACGCCGTCATGCCCCTAGTGTAAAAACTCTCTGGATCGTCGCGGACTCTATCCACTTCACCTCTTGTTTTACTCTTGACGCCGTCATGTAGAACTTTGTGACGCCGTCAGGTACTGTTCCCAGCAAGGAAAATTAAGACTTTGCCGTTTTCTTTACTTTTATGCTCCAAAAACGTCCAAAATGCTTCCTTTTCCAGAATTCACTCCAAAAGTACCTAAAATCACAAAAGGAACTGTTGAACTATAAGACGTTGATAGATCTTCTTGAGCACTCTAGAATCGTTAGTAATGTCACTGTAATCAATAACACACTAATAGACAATCTCTGCAACTTGTATTTATAAAGAGGAAACAAAACACAAGCTTGATACTAAGAACTCTTGATCCTCTATGGATCTTTTTAATTATAATCAAAGAATTCACTAAAAGTTATTCAATACATAAACCGTGTGTTCCTTTTATACTCAAGGAACCCTAAACCGTTTCTCAAGAAACGTATATTCTAAAACTTCTAAAAGATATGCATTATCACTTCCTAAATAAACTCATGCATATCCAAACTACATTACATAAAATATGGAAATACTATATCCGCAGAAACTAATAATGCTTAAACTAGTCTTCAGCAGATACACTGCTTCAGCAGAAACCAACTCTTCCGCAGGATCCTTTCAGCAGAAACAGCAGCAGAATTCTTACTTCACAGAATTCCCAACAATCCTCCCCTAATCTTGAATTTGACCTGGTTAAGTTCAAGATTCTTGATAGATCTTTAAAATAACATACCATGAGGATTGTGATAAGATAGTACCAGCAAAGAATTATCTTCAGCAGAATCTCTATGATCAGCATATACTTGAAAGCTCCATTCTTTGCAGCAACAAATGACCAAATGTACATCAAAACAAATTAGTTTCATACTATTCTCATCACTTCCAGATGTGTTAACTCCTGTGAGAGGTGAATCATTGAAAGTAATGGATTTGATGTCTCTTTACCAATAGCCATCACTACTGGAGTAGCCAAGTGTTCTAAGGTACACTGATAACCACATGATTTTTAGCAAATCATCAGCTATAAACGGATTTGAGATGTCTTTACCTGTAGCCGTTTGCTCAGGACTAGCCAATTATTTTGATGAAAATCATCTTGGTTAACTGATTACCAAATATGGTTTTCCACTGCCTTTACCACAAGCCATATACATGTGGGCTATCCAATTATTTGGAATCCATAAAGGAAAAATCCATGGTCAATTGACAACCATTTCAACTACTCAGCAACAAAGCATGGGTGAGTTGAAAACCCTATGATTTTGAGCAAACCATTACAGCTATCAACAGATTTGATATGTCTTTACCAAAGCTGTACCCTTTGGACTAGCCAACTTTATGATGGAATAGTCAACATCAGGTAAGTTGATAACCAAACCTGCAGACAAATACTATACAACAACATGTTAAAGTTTTTTTTTTTTTTTTTTTTTTTTTTTTTTTAAATAAATAAAACAAATATTACAACATAATATCCCTACTCAGATGCTGCTCTGGAAGTCTTAATCCTTTGTTTGAAAACCTTCACCAAAGATTCAGCAAACAATCTTGTATTACCAACTGGATCAGGAGGAATCTCCAACTTCTGTTGTAACATTTTCTCCATCAAAGATACCTTCAGAGGATATCTGTTGGTAAGATCCATAATAATCCTCAGACCAGTGGTAGTTTCCAACACATGAACATAAGGCATAGGATAGAACTTCCAACTCTGAACTTTCCATTTCTGATTATTCTTCCATATATCATAACTTGCACCAGTGGGAGTAGAAGAATCAAACAACACTTGAAGATCACCCAACAAATACATCCAGAGCCTTCAGGAGTATGAGTTGCATAGTACTTAATAACCAACTCATATAGAGTGACTAAATCTTGATAATTCACAAGATGAAGAATTTGCTGAAGAAATGTAAAGGATATAGAAGTTTTATTCAATCTGTAAATTGTATTCACTTGACCATCTTTACTTAACTCCCAATTAACCAAAACATCTCTAGTTCCTTTAGGCCAATCATCAGATGATCCTTCCCTTATAAATGAAGCATCAGAATCATTCACATTAATTAGACTTTGTTTTGAATGTGATGATCTGACTTTAGCCATTCTCTTGCCTCTTTTTCCTGGAACATAAAGAGCATCATGAACTGCTGCTTCAGCAGAATCACCTTCTGCAGCATCAGTTTCCACTGATGGAGTATCCAATTGTTCATCAGTAGAATCATATCTTTGAGTGACATTATCTGCAGTAATAACATCATGAGAAACATTCACATCTGCCATAGGTTCATCATGTACTTCTTGAACCTCTTGATCAGGAGAAACTTGTGGATTCTC
>JARVZY010007649.1:0-22441 GCA_030686995.1 Artemisia argyi | reverse complement strand
GAACCAGAGCAATTAAGGTTGAATTAATCTCACCCAAAATCTTCCGAGTGTAAAAAAAAACTCTCTAACTGCTAAGCAAACTTCATTCCCAATTACATCCCAAGCTTTTTTATAAAACAATAAAGAGAAGCCATCTGGCCCAGGAGCCTTATTATCATCAATAAGGAACATAGCTTTCTTGACCTCAGCACCACTCACAGTCCTAACCATATGTTCTGCCTCATCATGATTAAGCTTGTTGATGAACAGAGCCTCAAGATCAGGAAGATTAGAAACATTTGTATTATTGCCCAAGAACTGTTGAAAGTGTTTAACAAATTGAGCAGCCACTTCATCTCCTTCAAATATATTCCCCAATTCATCATGCATTGCACTTATCATCTTCTTATGACTTCTACTTTTTAAAGTTCTATGAAAAAAAAGGCATTATTCTTATCACCCAAACTCAGCCATTTTACTTTTGCCTTCTGAAATAATAGTTGCTCTTCTATTCTCATAGCATCACTACACTTCAATATAATTATACTTTATTCTTCTCTTAGCATCTTGTCATTAGGATTTTTATCAATCTTACCTTGAATATCTTCCAATTCTTTTCTAATCTTTTTCACATTGTCAAAAACATCACCATTTTCCCAAGTAAGTTTCTTCAGAGGACTTCTAAGCATTTTTAACTTTTTAACTAGAGAAAACATATGAATCCTATCACCCTAATTTTCATGAATCACCTCCATAAAACCATTCTTCTCAGCCACAAAATTAGCATATTTAAAAGCTTTTTTCCTGACCTGCACTATATTAGGCATAACCAAAACAACAGGACTATGATATGATATTATATAAGGAAGAAACATAGCATGTGCTTAAGGATACTTACTAACAAAATCTTCATTGCCCATCACTCTATCCAGCTTCTTAAGTACACCAGTTTTGTCCCCAATATTGGTTTTATAAAGATTCTTAGTCCATGTGAAGAACAGAGCAGTACTTGCAATCTCCTCCATTTCAATCAAATTGATTCAGTCCCTAAACTCATACATATCCTTTGTCATATTAGAACTTCCAGCAGAGTGTTCACAAGGCTCAAGAGTAACATTAAAATCTCCCATCATAACCCATGGATTGACTCTAACCAACCTCTGGTACATACTTAACTCCCTCCATAACTCCTTCCTTTTAATACCCTCATTTGCAGCATATACAAAGGTACAAAACCAAGTCAAATTACCTTTACTAGTTTCAATTTTACACATAACAGCTTGTTTGCAGTAATGCACCACATTCACATTCACTAGATCAGCATTCCATCCAATCATAATTCTACACCCTTTATCACAGTGATTCATATTATGAACCCAATTCCAATTCCTGAAAATACTATCACCTATCTTAAACAACTTTTTCCTTTTAAGTTGTGTTTCAATAATAGCACAAATACCCAAATGTTCATTCTCAATAAAATTCCTCACTTCTTTTTGCTTATCAGAGGTACTCGTCCCTCTAATATTCTAGCATCCAATTTTGAACTCCATATAAGATCTAATTCAGGACACCTTTATCTCTTCCTTCAATATCATCACTTCCCATACATTGAGCAATACCATTCTCTTCATTATACACATCACTTTCTTCATTAGAACATCCATCTTTTGCATCCTTAGAACCACTTGTTGTTGCATTATCTACCATCAAGATCTAACATAGCATACTTATTAGCAGATCTTTAAAAGCATCCAAAATCTCACCCCTTACATTCCATGCTCCCCTACTATTATTGCTTCCATTATCTTTATTGTTGTTCTCCTCCTTATTACTTGCACTTCCAATTTCCTTAACAGGAGTTTTATCCTTCACTGGTAGTTGATTTTTACTTGTATCATCTTGCTTCACATCCTGTTTCTTCTTCTGATACATAACTTGATGAGTTGTTTTATTTTTATTCATATACTCCCATTTTTTTTGAAACTGAGCATTTTGTTTAAAGTTTATTTTCTGTTATTGTTCCAACCCCCATAATTTCTCGTATACCTAACATCTTCATATCTTTCATTATCATTCCCAACATTCACCTTGTTCCTTTATTTTTCTGGTTCTTTAGGCTGCTCCCCCATTTCTTGCTTCTCATTGCTAACAATTTTACCACAACTCTTATCTGAGTACCCAAACGCACAACATTCAGAACATCTTGGTGGAACCCATTATGTGACTACCTTAACAACCTTCCTGCAAATTTCTGCCTTATCTCTGTCTGTGTACACAACCTCAATCAATTCAGGTAAGCATTTCTTTACAGACACTTCCACTAACACCCTAGCATACCCAATTTTGCCCACTCCTAACCTACACATATAAGATGTAACACTATCCATTACTAGAGGGTTCCCAAGTCTACTAGCTAGTGCACTAATGCCATGTGTAGTCCAGGCCTCAAGAGGAACATCACAAAGTTCAATCCACACAGGTAACACATCAGGTTCTCTTTTATCTAAGCACATATGTAAATTCTATTTCTAAACAAAGAATGGTGTATTACTTACCATCCAGGGACGACTATTAACCACAACATCTATCCCTTCTTTATTATAAAACTTCATGTAATAAACATCATTATTAACATCAACTATATCCTTAAACCCCATCCTCCCCCACATTCTTCTTAAATTGTATCTTAGCTCATGAATAGTCATATTATGCCCAACAAAATAGCCACATAGAGTTAATTCCCAATTTTTTACATCCCTCATGAATCATTATATCATCAAAAATCACATATTCCTTACCATCTTCATCAACCTTAGTAGGAACAGCAAAAAACTTTTTACTCAACCCATTCAAATTACCTGTAGCAGCAACATATGACTTATTCCTCACTGCACTATTCTGCACCTTGTTTTCAAGCTTTTCACCATTCATATCTTCCTTTTGAACTGCATTCTCTTCTTGAACCTTCTCGTTCACAACTGGATTATCCACAAACTCAGTATCCACATTCTCAGTACCCCCACACTTGTCTCCTTCCTCATTCACATCTGTATTATCCACAACCTTAGTAACCACATCTCAGTACCCTCACACTTGTCTCCTTCCTCTTTCCCATTCATAATAGCCCCAGAATCCTCTAAATTCCTGTTACTTCCTTCACATTTAGCCCCTTCACCCACAATTCCCAATTTATCCACAACATCTTTATCAACTCCTTTTTTTTATACAGTTTTTTGACTTTTAGATTTAGTATTATTGACAGAGTAATCTGAATTAGCAAGCTTTTAGGTGGTCTAGTTTGTCTCTTATTTCTCATATTTAAGCTAGGGTTTATACAATTTGGGGAAAATGAAAATTAGAAGTGAAATTTTCAATTAATCGTCACCAGTTGACATTTAACACACAGGAATGTAATACTAAGTACTCAAATGGCTACAATTAACTAATTGTTAGGAATACAAATATTCCAGTAAAAGTCTCGGTCACCTAATGATTGTAATAGCATTAAGGTAGCTCGTAGTTAGTTAGTTTATTAGTTAATTAGTATTAGATTAAGTAACACCGTGGAAGAAGGAACGGGTCTTTACCCACTGTATGCCTGATCCACAGCCCGGGAGTGGGCGTAAAATTGTAACTATAAATACCCCTCTCCACATGTGGAGAGGGTTGGACCTTCATTCATTTTTCAATCTAATATTTTCTTTTTCTTTCAAGGTTCCTCCCTTTCTCTCCTTTCCTCCCTCCTCCCATTTCTACGCCTCTCTCAACACCACTTGATCATGTTTCCAACATAATTAGTATTCTACAATTGGTATCAAGAGCCAAGGTTTCATCTTAGGGCCTTGTAGAATCGAATTTGATGATGTTTTGAGTGGTTTTGTGAGTTTGGTGTCACTTTCTTGGAAAACATCTTGGTTTTATCCCTCTAGTGTTGTTATACATGTTTGTGATGTCCTTTTATGTTCATTAGTGTTTGTGGAACATTGTAGTGTAGAGTGTGTTACAATATCATCAAGCTATTTGAAGTTTGGAATTGATTTTAGGCGGTTTTCTTGGTTGCAGTTAAGTCGACTGCTCCATTGCTTGGTTGCGGTTAAGTCCTGCGAGCTGCGTTTAACTTTCTGCGTTTACTATTTCGGGAATACAAACAAAACGCAACGATAGTGACACTTTTGGACCATTATCACTGCGATTAGTTGTCTGCCTGCGTTTAGTTTTCTGCGGTTAATCATTTGCGGTTAACTGTTTCTGCGGTTGGTTATTTTCTGCGGTTAGGTATAATCTGCGGTTAGTGTCTGCGGTTAGGTATAATCTGCGGTTAGTGTCTTGCGGTTAGTATCTTTGGCCTGCGGTTCGTTTAGGTTGCGGTTAGTTCATACTGCGACTGGATTTTGTTGCGGTTCGGTACAACTTGCGGTTAGTTCTCTGCGGTTAGTATCTTTGGCCTGCGGTTTGCTCTGGTTGCGGTTAGCTCATACTGCGGTTAGATTGTGTTGCGGTTTGGTATTGTTTGAGGTTAGTACTCTGCGGTTTGGTCAAGTTGTGGTTAAGTTGCAGTTGGATCTTATTGTGGTTAAGTTGTGGTTAAGTTGTGGTTAATTTATTTGTAATGTCGACTTCTTCCGATGACATTCAAGCTGCGGGGTCTGACACCCGACCTCCGATGTTGGATAGAACTGACTATGAATCATGGGCTCAAAGGATACGGCTGTACTGTCTAGGTAAAGATAATGGGGTTAACATCCTGAAATCCATCGATGAGGGACCCTTTCAAGTGGGTACTACTAGAGACACGATTTCAGAAGCAACTGATCAACTACCGGCCGTGTTTGGTCCAGATAGACCTCGCACTTACAATGAGTTGTCTGAAGAAGAAAAGAAACGCTATGATGCAGACATCAGAGCATCTAATATCATCATTCAAGGCCTTCCCAAAGATGTCTACAAACTGATCAACTTCAACACTGAAGCAAAGGCGGTCTGGGATAATGTCAAAATGCTTCTTGCATGGTCTGAGTTAACTAAAGAAGATCGTGAGTCACAGCTATACAATGAATTTGAGCATTTCAAAATGAATCCAGGTGAAAGCATCACTGACTATTACGTCATATTTCACAAGCTGGTCAACGACATGAGAGCCATCAAGATGACAATGCCCAACATACAGCTCAATTCCAAATTCGTGAACAACATGGCACCGGAATGGGATAGGTTTGTCACGGCTGTTAAGCTCAACAAGGGTCTCAGGCATACCAATCATGAACAACTGTATGCGTATCTCCAGCAACATGAGAAACATGCAGCTTACGATCGGCTAATGCGAGAAAAGCTCAATCCGTCTGCAACAAATGAATCTCTTGCTTTTGTCTCCAATGTTCAACAACCTAATCAAACCTCTAAAGATCAAGTTCAACCATCACAATCATCCTCCAGGTCTACCCCAACCATTAGTCAATCATCAACTCCCTCACCATCTGCATTGAATACTCAACTTGATTCTGGGTATTCTCACACTGACATGATGATTGATAATCTCTCCAACCAAGTGTCTTTACTGGTCCAACAGTTCAGGGCTGCACTCCCATCTACTAACAACCAGCTCAGAATCTCATCTAATCCACGTAATCAGGCAGTCATTGAAGATGGTCGGGTAGTGGTGCAGAATGTGCAGGGAAGACAGAACTTCAACCAAAGAAATGATGGTAGAGAGAATGGGCAGTACAGAGTTGGGAATGCTCTTCAAGCACAAGCTAAGCAACCGAAATGCTACAACTGCGGAGGGTTGGGCCATATTGCTAGGAATTGCACTCTTCCAAAACGTCCCCAAAACTCTGAGTACTTCAAAGACAAGATGCTGCTGATGCAGGCACAAGAAAATGGGACTGTGTTGGATGAAGAAGCTTTGCTCTTTCTGGCTGGTAATGATGGGAACACCTTTGATGCTGATGTGGATGATCAACCTGTTCAGGACATGGCACTTAATGATCCAAATATCTTTCAAGTTGAAGAGTGTGATGCATTTGACTCAGACGTGGATGATGAACCAACTGCTCAAACAATCTTCATGGCAAATCTGTCTGCAGCAGCATCCTCTTCACAGCATCCTGACTTATCCATCACGTCTGCTATCTCTGAGGTACCAACATCTTCTAAACATGATCTGAATAATTCTGCACCTGTACAGGGGGCATGTGGCTCTGTACAACTCAAGAATATTGTCAACACAGACATCACAAATATGGGTAATACCAATAATATCCCATATGAAATGTATGTGAATGACAATGGAACCCAAGTTGTACCGAGTGACATGCCGTCTATTGATTCTAGTAAGCATGAGATATATGAGCACTCTATATACAACCCTGATGATTCTCTGATCACTAGAATTAACGCCCTTAAGGATCAAGTAAACATTTATGAGCAGCGTGCTAAGTTTGAGTTGAATGAACGTGAGCAGAAAATGGAATGGCAACTGCGTACTTACATATCTGAAAATAATTCCAAACAAGAATCATTAAAAAGGGAACTAGTTTCTTTAAAGAACCAATTGAATCAAACCGTCAAACAAAAACTTGAGGTTCAAAAAGGTTTGACTACAATCAAACAAGAATTCAAGGATAAAGAAACTAAACTTCTAAATGACTTCTCAAAATTAAAAACATTAAAAAATAAATTGGAAGATAAGTTGTACACACAGGGCCAAACCATTCAATCTGCTCAAATGATGGAAAGCCACAGGAAGTTAAGTGATGAATTTAGTGAACATGATACCTCCAAACCCAAAGCAAGATTCCTTAAAATAGGTCTAGGTGCACAACCTGCATTATATGATGCAAAAACTATGCTTGAACCTAACCATGCACCTCCTGATACTCGATCCTATGACCACATCAATGAGGCAGAGGATAGAACTAGGGCAAAACTTGCTGAACGGTTAAAGGATCCTAAATGCATTGCTAAGAATCTCGTGTTTCACTATGATTATGCAAATGACAATCACACTGCAATTTTTGTTCCTCAAAAGAGAATTTTTCCTGAAAAAGTGTTTTGGAATATTGACATTGAGAAAATGCAAGCTGAAAGAGTTGTAGGCAACA
Source organism: Artemisia argyi (assembly GCA_030686995.1). Classification (NCBI taxonomy): domain Eukaryota; kingdom Viridiplantae; phylum Streptophyta; class Magnoliopsida; order Asterales; family Asteraceae; genus Artemisia; species Artemisia argyi. The sequence goes on along the minus strand of JARVZY010007649.1, from coordinate 15,359 downwards.
CACGCACTATGTTTAGAATTGCTCACCCAACTGCCTATCCCCTGAACACACCCAGGCACCTTGTCCCTTTCACTCTTCCCACACAATGTAATACTCTAATTGGGCTGTATGTGCTTGGTCAATTGTTCAATGACTTTGAGAAAACCTGTAAAATAAGAATTACACCTACAGGGATTACAGAAGGGGAAAGGGGTTTTGAGCAAACAAAACAGTGTTACCTAACTGAAGTTATGCCATTTTTTAAACTTCTAAAAGAACATTTTGAGGGACTTAAAAACACCATTAATGATGATGTGACTCAAATGAAAAAGGTTTTTGATGAAGTGGAAAGTGAGGGTAACCAACTTGCTATTGATCTCAAACACAATGAAATTGACAGGAAAAACATTCTCATCATGAATGATAATTTGATTGCTAACTGCATTGCTAAAGATGTGTTTTATACTGTTACCGACTCTGCGCTATCTGCTCGACAATTTCATGAAATGTCGGTTACTCTGAATGTCTTCCAAAATCATGTGATTGAGCTTGAGGGGGAGAATTACAAACTTATTAAAAAAATTCAAAACGATGATCATGATAACATGGTCAGGAATTTCTCAAAACTAGAAGTTGATAATTTGAACCTACAATTAAAATATCAACATCTAGAAGAAAGTATAAAAATATCAAATGCCAAGATATCTTCGGATGTTCCTGAATTTGATACATGTTTTGAATTAGCCAAAAAGGATGAAGTAATTCAAGCTCACTCAAACACGATTCGGAAGTTGAAGGTCCAAATTGCACAATTAAAATCGAACAGAAGCGATGTGATCAATACCAATTACCAGAAGTCTATGGATTCTCAAAATTTTCAAAAACAGGGCATTATCAATGAGTTACAACATGAAAATGAGTGGCTTCGTGCTGAAATGTCCAACGCTAAACAACGTTATAAAGAATTGTTTGAGTCAATCAAAACAACACGTGACCAAAACAATGAAAAAGTCACTTCTTTGTTAAATGAAATTGAGAATCTAAAGACCATGGTAAAGGGTAAAATGCCCGTTGTTTCATGTGATCATGCAATGTCCAATGTACCTGCTTGTAATAAATATGCGTGCGATGCTGTGAATGTTTCTCTTCCCCTTAGGAACAATAAGTTAGTTCATAATAACTATCTTAAAAATCTTAAGGATTGTCTGGCCATACTTAGAGAAACCATTGAAGATGAGAGGATTGCTAAACCACTTGATGATGTTATTATTGGTGCGTGCTTCCTCACTAATAGGGCCCAGGAATTATTAGAATATGCCATAGGATCATGCCCCAAGAATGATACCAAGTCGAATAGGACAACTGCATTGCACTCTCTCAGTGGCAACAAGCATGTCACAGTTGACTTTCCCCAAATCATGCCACAATCATCCATCTTGATCACCATTAAACAAGTAGCAACTAATCAGACTAATGTTCCCATCATTGCTTCTACAGGAGTAAAAGGTGTATCTAATGCTAGCAAGTCACAGCCTAAGGGCAATACAAAGAATGATAGGACTTTGCCGGCTAAGAGCTCACTTATGAAGGAAGTAGAAGAATCATCTAGGAACAATAAAGTGTTGCTTAGTGAAAGGAATCGAGTTATTTCAAACATTTGTGTGAACAATGATGTAATTAATTTGAATTCTGATGCTATTTGTAAGACATGTAACAAATGCTTATTTTATGGTAATCATGATGCATGTGCTGTGCCTTTTCTTAAATCTATTATACGATCACCAGATATGAATGTTTCTAGTGTTAAACGAGCAAAACAAGTCTGGAATAAAACAGGAAAAGTGTTCACTAATGTTGGTTATCAATGGAGACCTACTGGAAGGAAATTCACTCCGAGGAAAATGTGTCCAGTGACTAGGACTACTAACTCTAGAGATATGCCTATTAGGAAGTGGAGACCTACTGGTAGACTATTTCCTATAAAAGCAATAGATACCACTTCTAGTTCTAGTGCATCAAAATGTAAACACTCCAGTGAGATACCTGTTACTTATGATAATCCAATATTTGTGTGTTCTAACCAAACGGACCCCAATTGTGTGTGGGGCTCCAGCTTTTTCAGTTATCCACGATTGTCTGGTTTCAAATGCAGGTCGTACAAATCGTCCTTTGGTATTTGGACTCAGGCTGCTCAAAACATATGACTGGTGATCGCTCAAGGCTCAAGAATTTCGTGGAAAAATTTATTGGTACGGTTAGGTTTGGGAATGACCATTTTGGGTCTATAATGGGTTATGGTGATTATGTCTTTGGAGACAGTGTTATATCCAGAGTCTACTACGTGGAAGGTCTTGGGCACAATCTATTTTCTGTTGGTCAATTCTGTGACTCAGATCTCGAAGTCGCCTTCAGAAATCACACCTGTTTTGTTAGAGAATTAGATGGTGTTGATCTTCTCAAGGGGAGTCGGGGCACTAATCTTTACACCATCTCTGTAACAATTCGCAATTTTAGGTTAACTTTTATTCCCGAAAAATTTCACTATTCACTTTTTACTATTCATCTCAGAAATTTTTATTTCATATTCTCGTAAGTTAAACTATTTTAACAATAATCCGAGAGTTTGACGCTCGTCGGATCATTTCTGCAAAAATCACAAAGCCGTGTCCGAGATTTACTTTTAGGTTTAAACGTCCTTCCAGCATCCCGATATATCCATAAAACATTATAAACAATAGAAATATGATTTTCTATCATTTTATGACAATTCCAAAAGTTTCGGAATTTTACGTTTTTCAGTTCAGCGTTTTACGCGAATTGCGCGTTTTAGACCCGTGTTTCCAGTTTTTAGCAGGGTTTTCGCACCCGATAGAACCTACCACTCATTTTATATTTTATTATGGACTATATTGACATGTTTAAACATATTTATGAGTTTCATATTTTTAGGATACCCGGTTTTACGTTTCGTGACTTAATAACTTACGGTTAGCAATTTACGGAGTCAAAACTAGCTACATACTTAGGATATTATCATCCAAAGACCATGACTACTCATCTAGTCACCCTATCCATATACAAACCGACTTAGGAGGGGGGGGGGGAGTCACCATGTGTGGTTAAATCTTGACTTTAGCCATTAGAACTTACTTAATTACAACTTTGTCTCCAAGTTTAAGCACCTTCCTAGCCACCTTCCTAACCTCCTCATTCATAGTATAAATACAAGCTCATTCTTCTTCCTTTCTCATCAATAAAAACGCCACAAGATCAATACCTAGCACCATGATCCTTTGATCTTCAATACACAAGTTACACTACAAAGTTCAAGGTCTTAGTATTCTCTACCTAGTTCTTAAGTTTGTTTGGTGATTCCATGGTTGAATTAGGAGCTACACAAGGTGATTAGGGGCTGAAGTTAAATGGTTTTCACAAGGTTTATATCAAGTCTATCAATGGTTACAAGAGTTATGGTGAAGGGTTTACAAGCATAGGTTTAGTGTCCTAGTTCATACTTGACTTCCTTTCTTAAGTGAAAGCCAAAAGTTGTAAGCAAACCCTAACATACTCCTTGCTTAAATATCATTTTCATGCTTATTATGTTTCATTCATGCTATATATGGTCTTTGTATTGTGTTCATGATGTTTAAAAATGGATAAAACGAGTATTGGTATACATATGTTAACTTATGACAAGCAAACTAGTGATTTTTATGAAAAACCACGACCACAATAGTATAACTTTGATATTTGACACTTACTTACTGTTAAAGAGGACTTAACAAGGAAAACATAGCAATTTGAATCACCCAAAACGAGTACACGAGTCAAAAGTTATGACCATTTGAAGTTAGCGAAACCAAAACGGCAAATCTGCCTAAATAGCATTCTGATCAAATTATGATTTTGAAAGTCCCACTTCTGGTGCGATTCATCAAAAAGTTAAAACACGAAAGTTGTCCGGAACGACGTTTTCGTTCAGGAATAAAGAAGCTCGAGCCCTGAAAACGCTTTCTGAGTGATAAATTTTCTTCAAATTCTTAAAAGCCCATTTTTAGACCAAAGTTACTATATAATGATTATATTTAGATGAGACCAAGAGGTCTAAAGACCTAAAGCCGAGACCACAACCATGGCTAAAGCCAAGGTTGAGTCTCAAGACCATGGTAACAATGACCAAGGTCACGGCAAAGCCACGGCTAAAGACCATATAACTTTTAAAGATCAAAACTTATATATATGTTATCAAATACTACAATAGTAGGGAGCCTCATGTGAGGAGTTCATTGAGTAAGCCGTCGAGACGAGTTGTGGATTTACGAGTTAAAGTGTCCTGGCTCCTCGAACGTTTACTCCATGACTTCTGAATTATGTCGGCCCGAACGGTAGTAAGAGATTTACAACCTATACATGTTTCGTAGACCACATATATTCAACGACTTACACTATATACTAAGTACTACATCATGAACATTATGCAAGACATATATAGGCAATTCGTCGTATTCTTAGACGTTACTCCAAACCTAAGTCGCAACGTTCTATTATAGGCTGCTCTTAGAGACTTTCGCGATTCGACTACCACTTTCATTTCTCATTACATAGACTTAAGGTGAGTCATAGCCCCTACTCTTTTCGTACTTGTTTTAACTCTTGGGGGGGATACATGCTCAACTACTTGCTTACTTGTACAAATACTCAAAACATTTATACTTGATTGTTATATACTTGACTGTCTTATACTTGATGGCATTATACTTGATTTCATACATACATGACTGTCTTATATCTTTGGGAAGTGGCTCCCAGTAAACTTATATCTTTGGGAAGTGGCTCCCAGTAATCTTTTATCTTTGGGAAGTGGCTCCCAGTTTTCTTTGGGAAGTGGCTCCCAGTAATCTTTTATCTTTGGGAAGTGGCTCCCAGTTTTCTTTGGGAAGTGGCTCCCAGTTGTCTTTGATACATCCTAACATTTGCGAATGTTTGGATACATCATAAAAGTGAGGTCTTCGGAGATGAAGTAGAGACTCACTACTAATTGCTTAATTGTCTTGATGAACTTATACATGTCTTTATTATAATATATGTTAGCAGTGGGTTGTGAACACACAGGTTACAAGTCTCTTATGGCGGGACTTGTAACTGAGTGGATTCTCAATGCCTTTGCTGTGTGATCATTCTTTAAGACTTTTCAACTGTTTTAAGACAAACTCTATGAACTCACCAACCATTGTGTTGACACTTTAGCATGTTTATCTCAGGTTAGTAAGGCGATAGCTAGTGCGTGGAACTTAGAGTCAAGCTGCATATTCTGAAGACTTACGCTTTTATCATTTACCATTCAACATTTTGTATACATTTTTGTATCGTACTTTGGAATCTCATGTTTGTAACTTTGAATTCATTAATCGAATGGTAACTTTTCAAAACGTCTCATTTAGAGTTCGTTTTCTATAACTTGTACTTTGTATTATGAAGTAGCACCCCAGTGACACAGTCTTCCGCTGCGGTATTTTGGGGGTGTTACAGATTGGTACCAGAGCCTTGGTTATACAGAACTAGGTTGCATTTGGTGCCTAGACTATAACTGCTATATACGTTGGGACCTTCCTCTTTATTTGCCTTACACACAATACATACACATATGCTTTTTGGTTAGAGGTTTGCTTAGTTCCACGCTGTTAGATGATGTGACTTTAGTATTATAAGGAGCCCCAGAGATTAGCCGAGTCATTAAAAACATGGAGCACAGTAATAACTAATTAGTTAACTTGATCTTGTTTGATGAGACACAAGATTTGAGTTAAATAATATTATTGCTTAGCTTTAGGGATTTGATGGCTTGATTATCTTACTATCGGCCTCAGAAGGCGGATTTTGTGTCGGAAATTCTTAAGTAGGATGTTTTAGAATCTCCTTATTTAAATGGATTGGGACGCCTCTTCAGTTAAATAATGAAATTGTAAATCACCGAACCATGAGTTTATGATCCCTTACTTACATAAATTTGGACGCTTCTTTATGTAAGTAAAGAGTTATAAATAAGTGGGCTTATTTACATCCGATACAACTCCTTAACCACAACCTTAGACGAATCAGAGTGAACACCACTATATTAGAGATTCCGAATTCTCCTAGACACACTGAACTTCGGGACGAAGTTCTCCTTAAGGGGTACAGACTGTAACAATTCGCAATTTCAGGTTAACTTTTATTCCCGAAAAATTTCACTATTCACTTTTTACTATTCATCTCAGAAATTTTTATTTCATATTCTCGTAAGTTAAACTATTTTAACAATAATCCGAGAGTTTGACGCTCGTCGGATCATTTCTGCAAAAATCACAAAGCCGTGTCCGAGATTTACTTTTAGGTTTAAACGTCCTTCCAGCATCCCGATATATCCATAAAACATTATAAACAATAGAAATATGATTTTCTATCATTTTATGACAATTCCAAAAGTTTCGGAATTTTACGTTTTTCAGTTCAGCGTTTTACGCGAATTGCGCGTTTTAGACCCGTGTTTCCAGTTTTTAGCAGGGTTTTCGCACCCAATAGAACCTACCACTCATTTTATATTTTATTATGGTCTATATTGACATGTTTAAACATATTTATGAGTTTCATATTTTTAGGATACCCGGTTTTACGTTTCGTGACTTAATAACTTACGGTTAGCAATTTACGGAGTCAAAACTAGCTACATACTTAGGATATTATCATCCAAAGACCATGACTACTCATCTAGTCACCCTATCCATATACAAACCGACTTAGGAGGGGGGGGGGGAGTCACCATGTGTGGTTAAATCTTGACTTTAGCCATTAGAACTTACTTAATTACAACTTTGTCTCCAAGTTTAAGCACCTTCCTAGCCACCTTCCTAACCTCCTCATTCATAGTATAAATACAAGCTCATTCTTCTTCCTTTCTCATCAATAAAAACGCCACAAGATCAATACCTAGCACCATGATCCTTTGATCTTCAATACACAAGTTACACTACAAAGTTCAAGGTCTTAGTATTCTCTACCTAGTTCTTAAGTTTGTTTGGTGATTCCATGGTTGAATTAGGAGCTACACAAGGTGATTAGGGGCTGAAGTTAAATGGTTTTCAAAAGGTTTATATCAAGTCTATCAATGGTTACAAGAGTTATGGTGAAGGGTTTACAAGCATAGGTTTAGTGTCCTAGTTCATACTTGACTTCCTTTCTTAAGTGAAAGCCAAAAGTTGTAAGCAAACCCTAACATACTCCTTGCTTAAATATCATTTTCATGCTTATTATGTTTCATTCATGCTATATATGGTCTTTGTATTGTGTTCATGATGTTTAAAAATGGATAAAACGAGTATTGGTATACATATGTTAACTTATGACAAGCAAACTAGTGATTTTTATGAAAAACCACGACCACAATAGTATAACTTTGATATTTGACACTTACTTACTGTTAAAGAGGACTTAACAAGGAAAACATAGCAATTTGAATCACCCAAAACGAGTACACGAGTCAAAAGTTATGACCATTTGAAGTTAGCGAAACCAAAACGGCAAATCTGCCTAAATAGCATTCTGATCAAATTATGATTTTGAAAGTCCCACTTCTGGTGCGATTCATCAAAAAGTTAAAACACGAAAGTTGTCCAGAACGACGTTTTCGTTCAGGAACAAAGAAGCTCGAGCCCTGAAAACGCTTTCTGAGTGATAAATTTTCTTCAAATTCTTAAAAGCCCATTTTTAGACCAAAGTTACTATATAATGATTATATTTAGATGAGACCAAGAGGTCTAAAGACCTAAAGCCGAGACCACAACCATGGCTAAAGCCAAGGTTGAGTCTCAAGACCATGGTAACAATGACCAAGGTCACGGCAAAGCCACGGCTAAAGACCATATAACTTTTAAAGATCAAAACTTATATATATGTTATCAAATACTACAATAGTAGGGAGCCTCATGTGAGGAGTTCATTGAGTAAGCCGTCGAGACGAGTTGTGGATTTACGAGTTAAAGTGTCCTGGCTCCTCGAACGTTTACTCCATGACTTCTGAATTATGTCGGCCCGAACGGTAGTAAGAGATTTACAACCTATACATGTTTCGTAGACCACTTATATTCAACGACTTACACTATATACTAAGTACTACATCATGAACATTATGCAAGACATATATAGGCAATTCGTCGTATTCTTAGACGTTACTCCAAACCTAAGTCGCAACGTTCTATTATAGGCTGCTCTTAGAGACTTTCGCGATTCGACTACCACTTTCATTTCTCATTACATAGACTTAAGGTGAGTCATAGCCCCTACTCTTTTCGTACTTGTTTTAACTCTTGGGGGGGATACATGCTCAACTACTTGCTTACTTGTACAAATACTCAAAACATTTATACTTGATTGTTATATACTTGACTGTCTTATACTTGATGGCATTATACTTGATTTCATACATACATGACTGTCTTATATCTTTGGGAAGTGGCTCCCAGTAAACTTATATCTTTGGGAAGTGGCTCCCAGTAATCTTTTATCTTTGGGAAGTGGCTCCCAGTTTTCTTTGGGGAAGTGGCTCCCAGTTGTCTTTGATACATCCTAACATTTGCGAATGTTTGGATACATCATAAAAGTGAGGTCTTCGGAGATGAAGTAGAGACTCACTACTAATTGCTTAATTGTCTTGATGAACTTATACATGTCTTTATTATAATATATGTTAGCAGTGGGTTTTGAACACACAGGTTACAAGTCTCTTATGGCGGGACTTGTAACTGAGTGGATTCTCAATGCCTTTGCTGTGTGATCATTCTTTAAGACTTTTCAACTGTTTTAAGACAAACTCCATGAACTCACCAACCATTGTGTTGACACTTTAGCATGTTTATCTCAGATTAGTAAGGCGATAGCTAGTGCGTGGAACTTAGAGTCAAGCTGCATATTCTAAAGACTTACGCTTTTATCATTTACCATTCAACATTTTGTATACATTTTTGTATCGTACTTTGGAATCTCATGTTTGTAACTTTGAATTCATTAATCGAATGGTAACTTTTCAAAACGTCTCATTTAGAGTTCGTTTTCTATAACTTGTACTTTGTATTATGAAGTAGCACCCCAGTGACACAGTCTTCCACTGCGGTATTTTGGGGGTGTTACAATCTCCATCGAAGATATGCTACGGTCCTCTCCAATTTGTCTGCTCTCTAAAGCATCCAAGAACAAGTCATGGTTGTGGCATCGACGTTTAAACCATTTGAACTTCGGTACCATCAATGAACTTACACGTAAGGATCTTGTTCGAGGCTTGCCCAGACTCAAGTATGAAAAAGATCATCTGTGTTCCACCTGTCAAATGGGCAAAAGCAAAAAGCATACCCATAAACCCAAAACCGTCAATTCAATCATGGAAGCTCTTCATACCCTTCATATGGATCTTTGTGGACAAATGAGGATTCAAAGTATCAATGGAAAGAAATATGTGCTGGTTATTGTTGATGATTACTCTCGATTCACATGGGTGAAGTTTCTACGATCAAAAGATGAAACTCTTGAAACCATCATCAAACTCATCAAGATGTTGCAAGTCCGTCTTAACAAAACAGTTAGAGTCGTTCGTACTGATAATGGAACAGAATTTGTGAACAGACAACTTACTCTATTTTATGAAGGTGTCGGGATTAGTCATCAAAAGAGCATACCAAGAACTCCTCAACAAAATGGAGTTGTAGAAAGACGCAATCGCACCTTAGTTGAAGCTGCAAGGACTATGCTCATCTTTTCCAAAGCTCCTCTATTTCTTTGGGCTGAGGCAATTGCCACCGCATGTTACACTCAGAACCGATCCTTGATACATCCTCTCCACTGCAAAACTCCCTATGAACTGGTTCATGGCAGAAAACCCGACCTTTCGTTTCTTCGAGTTTTTGGTGCACTGTGCTATCCTACTAATGACAGTGAAGACCTTGGGAAACTCAAGGCCAAAGCCGACATTGGTTTCTTCGTTGGCTATGCTCCAGAGCGAAAGGGGTACAGAATCTACAACAAACGTACCAGAGATATAATGGAAACAATCCACGTTACTTTCGATGAGCTGACTGAGCAACCGGTTCCTGGACAATCAAGTTCTGGACCCGTACCTAACCTTTTGTCCCCTGGACCAATTAGTTCCAGGCTTGTACAGAATCCTATCCCTGCTGCTCCTTTTGTACCCCCTACGAGTGAAGATTGGAAGAAATTGTTTGACCCAATGTTTGATGAATACTTTGAACCTCAACAGATGAATACTCCCGAAACTACAATGGTTCAACCACCAGATGGGGTGGTGAATGATCAAGATGACAATAATGGTCCATCCACTTCATTGTCATGGGATTCTGAAGCCCCCGCCATCAGTCAATCGGTCAGCACGTCCAATGTCCAACCTTCACTTGCACATCGAGCGGCAAATGTAGATAATTCATCTGAAGTTAATCCTTTTGCTCCACCTGATAATGAGCCATTTGTTAACATATTTGCCCCTGAACCATCAAATGATGTAACATCCTCTGATGAATCTAACACGGCTACCTCAGTTCCACATTCTCAACCCCATGAATACCTTCGAAAATGGACCAATGATCATCCTATTGACAACATCATTGGGAACCCTTCACGTCCAGTATCAACCCGCAAGCAACTTGCAACTGACGCATTATGGTGTTTCTTCAATTCTGTTCTCTCTAAAGCTGAACCAAAAAGCGTCAAGGATGCAATGTCTAAACACTCATGGTTCACTGCAATGGTGGACGAGATTCATGAATTTGACCGACTGGACGTCTGGGAACTAGTACCACCTCCCGAGTGTGCTATGATCATTGCTCTCAAATGGATATTCAAGGTCAAACTTGATGAGCATGGAGATGTTCTGAAAAACAAAGCTAGGCTTGTGGCAAAAGGATATCGACAAGAAGAAGGTATTGACTTTGAAGAATCCTTCGCCCCAGTTGCTAGAATAGAAGCCATAAGGATCTTTCTCGCTAATGCTGCAAGTCAAAACATGGTGGTTTATCAAATGGATGTCAAGACCGCATTCTTAAATGGGGATCTGAAAGAGGTGGTGTACGTATCTCAACCCGAAGGTTTTGTGGATCCAGAACGCCCTAATCACGTGTATCGATTAAAGAAGGCTCTATATGGGCTTAAACAAGCACCCAGGGCATGGTACGACACCTTGTCTAAATTTCTTCTGGCCAACAAATTCTCCAAAGGCGTTGTTGATCCTACCCTCTTTACCAGAAAAACAGGCAAACACCTCCTACATGTACAAATCTACGTCGATGACATCATCTTTGCCTCGTCTGATCCCTCAGAATGTGATCGTTTCTCTCAAGAGATGAGCTCCGAATTCCAAATGTCTATGATGGGTCAAATGTCATTCTTTCTAGGACTGCAAATTTCTCAAAACCCCAATGGCATATTCATCAATCAATCCAAATACGCCAATGAAACGTTGAAGAAATTTGGATTCGACTCCAGTGATTCAGTTGATACTCCAATGATTGAACGTTCAAAGCTTGACGAAGATGATGTGGGAATTCCGGTCGATCAAACCATGTATCGAAGCATGATTGGCTCATTAATGTACCTTACTGCAAGCTGACCCGACCTTCTGTTCGCAGTTTGCATTTGTGCCCGGTATCAATCCAAACCCACCAAGAAACATTTGGAAGCTGTCAAGAGAGTCTTTCGATACCTTAAAGGAACAATCCACTTGGGCCTTTGGTACCCTAAAGAAACTTCTATGGCTCTTACAGCATATTCGGATGCTGATCATGCTGGATGTCAAGACACTCGTCGCAGTACATCTGGGGGCGCACAGTTTTTAGGAAATAAGCTAGTCAGTTGGTCTTCAAAGAAACAAATGAGTACATCCATCTCCTCCACTGAAGCTGAATACATTGCCATGTCATCATGCTGTGCTCAGATCCTCTGGATGCGATCTCAACTTTCTGACTATGGTTTCATTTGCAATAAGATTCCTATGTACTGTGACAACAAAAGTGCAATTGCACTCTGCTGCAACAATGTCCAACATTCAAGAACTAAACACATTGACATTCGACATCACTTCATCAGGGAACAAGTTGAGAAAGGAATTATGGAACTTTACTTTGTGAGGACTGAGTTCCAACTAGCCGATATCTTCACCAAAGCACTTTCTAGGGAACGGTTTCACTTCATCCTCCCACGCCTTGGTATGAAGAGTCTCACACCTGAGGATCTCAAATGTCTTCAGGAAGATCAAGAGGAGTAAAGGGGTTGCTTCACATATCCTTGTATAGTATCAAATCAAAAAGAAAATAGAAAAATATAAAACCTATAAAAAAAAAAAAAAAAACCATAAAAATCTGAAAAATCACAAAATCTCAAAAATATTCTTCTCTCGACATGTCTCTTGTATAATCGATATTATGTACGATTCTAGAAATGTCATTCAATAATGACACGGAATCATACATATGCTTGAGCAAGAGTTTTTCGGTTTCAAATAAAGTTCTTTTCAAAAACATGTCGTATCTCAAAACATTCTTTAAATATGGTTTGCTATTACTTCAGATAGCAACCCGGTTTTCAAAATTAAGGAAAACACGTCGCCAAAAAGACGGTTGTTCCTAACAAAGGGTGCCGTTCATCCGAGCGTGAATTACTTTATATTCATGCACCCTCGATCTAATGTACGCTTCAGTGCATTATTTCTTGATAAAGAAGAGAAATCTTCTTTTTTGTCGCCAAATACCTTCCCTTCTATGATTTTTCCGGGAAGTATTTGTGCAAAACTTGGTGGTACCATGAGATTTTGATTGAAAATCAATTTGAACTCAAAGTTTGATAAAATTTTCACTCAATCAATGAAGTTACTAGTTTATGAAAATATTTATGCTTTAACATCCGTCATTGATTGAGGGGGAGAGTGATTTCTCAAAATTTTATGTATCATCAAAACTCCCCACACTTCGTACATAATACCTTGCAACAAAATGATTTGTGATGGTTATGTGTCAGAATGAGTAAATTTTTCAAAGAGTTTTCATTAAAACTTCGAATCTTTTGCAAACTCTTCAAATCTGACACATAACAACCTCCCTCACAGTTTGAGGGGGAGCAAGAAAAAGTTCCTTTTATCAGAAAATATTAAACTTGACCGCATTTCTCTCCCAAAAACGCTTTCTAAATTATTTAAATCAATTGAGATCAAAAATCTCGAAAGATTTGAAATTTTTGATCGGGGGAGAGAATGTGATTTAAATATGAAAACTGATAATCAAAAGTGATCTTTTGTACTCAATAATAGGCTCCCACATATGTGCTAAACACTTTCGAATATCGATGCACATATTAAGGGGGAGCAAAAGGCGTTTGTGGAAGCTATACCAAAGACCGACCATTTATCTTTATGCATGGAGTTATAAGGTTGGTTAAGGTTAGGTATGAATTCCCCATGATCCACCAGAACCGGAAGGATCTTCCCAGGGACAATCCTCTAGATAGAATAGAAGTCCTTAGGAATGATTGAAAAAAAAAAGGAGTAAAGTGAGAAAGGGAAGAGTGCGGACTGAGATAGAGCTAGGACTGGAACAAACCCAACAAGGTTCTAGTGGTGAAGTCTCGGTAAGCACTGAAGGGGTTGAAGAATGAAAAAGAAATATAATGAGAAAGGGTGAAAAGAAATAGCCCTCCAAATATTCAACCTTAGGGCAGAAACCGGGTTCAATTCATAATCTACTAGTGGTTACTTAAGTAACACTAGTATTGAAGACAAGACGTCATGGACCCAGTGACGCACTGCACTAAACTTCCCAACCACTCAAGTTCTCTTAAAAGAGCTTGTTTCATTCTCACGGGGAACCCTGTGCAATGTATCGACCGCTCATTGCGAGCTATGTTGATACCTAAAACAGGAGACGCCTCCCCAGTCTCCAGGAGCGGATCAAAACGCACTATTGAGTCTAGAGCCATGAGATCATCCATAAATCTCGTTAGGACACACTTCCAATATGCTTATTGTTTCACACAATGTGGAAAGTAAGATAAAATACTTAGTGTCCTACGCATTATCCTTGTGGTATTGCCAGAACATCCGAGTGATATGAAAATATTCACAATGAAGATGGAAATCCTTCTAGAGCGAACATCACTCAAGCTCTTGGTAGGTGACATGTGAGATCTATCTTGGATCAATGATCAAGTGACAACTGGAAAGCAACAATGGTGCGATTCAACATTGAATCAAACTTGTTCCAGGATATGGATTGACGGATACTTTTGCTAAAACCTTTCAATGTGCTCACAAACTAACTTTTCTAGCACATTGATTGTGTAATATCTTTCAAACAAAAGTATTTTTGATAGAAATGTGATTCAAAGTATAAAACTCTCGTCGTGTCTCAAAAATGTTTATCATAGGACACGCGAGTGATTTCTATAAATCAATTTCTCATCAATCCGTGAATATCAATTCACCGATTCACTCTATCGTGCTGTCTGCTTTGAGACGTTCCGGTATGAGAACATGCTTAGTATGAAGATTCCAAAGTGGATTCTTTGGAAAATTCATTACTACAAGCTGGAAATTCCTGTCAAGGAGAGTCTTCTTTAAAAGAGACGCTACCTGATCACAGGTCGGTTTTCACAAAACCGGAGGGTAGTCTGTCCTCGCAGAACGAATGACAAAGCCATATTCGTTCTCTATCTTTATTGCTAACTGTTTCATTTCAGGGACACATATAAAGATGGCGTTGATGGCTCCAGTTTCCAGCTGAATCGGGTCAATCCATACCTCATGCTCACACATCCTCCACACTATCAATGAAGATGAGAGGCTTGCTACAGCAAATGTTGAGAGACTACCAACAACGTTTCCGCAACTCTGATGAAAAAGTCTCCTGATCCACAACTCTAAAGTCAAGTCTCCTGATCTAGAAGGGTGTGAGCATGATGGTCCTTAAGTCACTACATCACATGAAGGCAATACGACTATGGATGAGCTTGGAGATTTACTTTAGCCGATGATCTCAAAGGAAGCTCAAAGATCACATATCTTAAAGGAACTCTAATCACAAGTTCGCTTGCTTAAAGTACGAAGTGTGCTGAAATGAGAAGAATCAGATCCTACGAGCTACAAAGACTAAAGAATGCTTAAAGACCAAAGATCTTAACTTCAAAGGTGACCTCGCTTAGGGGGAGATTGTTAGGAATACAAATATTCCAGTAAAAGTCTCGGTCACCTAATGATTGTAATAGCATTAAGGTAGCTCGTAGTTAGTTAGTTTATTAGTTAATTAGTATTAGATTAAGTAACACCGTGGAAGAAGGAACGGGTCTTTACCCACTGTATG